>JASANB010001071.1:0-65043 GCA_030248155.1 Sabatieria punctata
GAAAGCATAATTACTTTAGCTCAAACTTCACTTGTGAACGCACTGGAGGACTCGGACAAGAGGCAGAGTCCGCGTCGGTCTCCTAGAAAAGCTGACTCATCGAAGGATTCGCAGAAAACAGAGAGCAGTCAGAAGAGTGGGTCGTCGGACGAAGTCATTCCTCCGACTCCGCCGAGACCGGGCGAACGGAGAAACTGGATCGGTGGCGGCTTCAAACAACAAGTGCAGACCACCTATGACGACGACGGTTTTATGGGTTTGTTTATTTTCTATCTCTTAGCCCTTTCCAAATCTCTCCCAACACTGACCTTTCTGTTCTCAGAAAGAACGATATCATTGGTGTGTTAGCTAATAGGTGTATGGTTTCAGTAGTTAACAAGGTGTCAAAACCAGTTGACAACTGCAGTGCAGATTCGAAGTCGCCTCCAGCCAAAAAAGCAAAACCCAGCAAACCTCTTTCTCCGGCTCAGAAGACCAGAACGTCGCCTCGCAAAGGCAAAACTCCTCCGAAAAAGCAACGTCAGGCTACTTTGTCCAGTTTTTTCGGCAAGAAATGATGTTGTCTTTTACTCTTTTGAGCACGAAAAGTGTCAACGTAATTTGCGTTTAAAAATTTGAGAAACGTTCGGTTTATTTTCGATTTTGTAATAAAGGTTTCGAAATTTTTTTGCTGCTGCTTCGGCCTACAGGTTGATTCCATTGAAGTACTGTGTGGTTATGGTTATGGTACCACAGATGACAGTGAACGGATGGTTGACAGGTAAAATGTCTGATAGGGACAGCTTGATAGTGGATTCTGCAGAAGACGATGATGATGCGGAGTCTGCTCAGGATGATTCTCTTTCGGACTCGGGTGCTACAATTTGCTGCGATCCTTACAGAAATATCTATCGATTTGTGGCTTTATTCTTCATGTGTTTCCTCAATTTTGGTGAGTTTTTTTATTGTAGAGTGCCAATAGGTATTGGCTGCCATTGTGTAGTTGTGGCTGTCCCAATACAGAACGTACCTAACCTTAAAATCATCACGGTTCGTTCGTTCCATGATTAGCTTCGATGAGGCGTTTTTGTGCCAGTCAACTGAAAGTTAGTTGTGCAATTATTTCTTATTTATAGTAGCAGGCTTCCAAGGTAGAGAAATAGTTGCTTTCATTATTCTTTTCTTATCGAAAGATCTGTTCTTTTTGCTGGTTATAGTGATCGAGACTTGGGCTGAGGGCGGTTGCCCCCCTCAGGCTCTGACCTACCCCGAATTTTTTGGAACAATTTTGTATAGAAAATTATGATAAAAAATATGCCTGGATTAGGTGTAAATGAGCTCAGAATAGCTTATTTTAATGAAAAATAAGCCAAAAAACCTTGATTTTAGCCAGCCTTGATTAGACTTTTTGGCTTACCGCCCCCTCAGGAATTGAAAATCCTACGCCCCCTCAGCCGAAATCCTAGCCCATGTCTGGATACAGCATGTTCCTGTTCACTGAAATACAATTTTTGGCCCAGCTCAGCAAGTACTGGGTGTCAGGTAGATTATTAGTGCTGGGCTATGGGTTTTTATTGTGTTGTTTAAACTCTAATTAACTCATTTAGTTAGTTAGTTAGTTAATTGAACATGTGGTACCCCTGATACA
The DNA here is from genome assembly GCA_030248155.1 of Sabatieria punctata. NCBI lineage: Eukaryota > Metazoa > Nematoda > Chromadorea > Araeolaimida > Comesomatidae > Sabatieria > Sabatieria punctata. The sequence continues at coordinate 1,628 of JASANB010001071.1, forward strand.
TGTGGCCTGCGTTCTGTGTTTGGTATTACTGTACGTTTTAGTGGTACAGTCAGGCACTTAACGCCGTTTATGCTATTTGCTCCATATATGGTACCGGTACCGTTTATGGTAACCCGACGTTCGGGGGCTGCGTAGGACCACACATGGTACCGGTACCATAATGATAGCCACGTTCGGCCACTATGAGAATACCATATATGGTACCGGTACCGTTTATGGTATCCCGACGTTCGGGGGCTGCGTAGGACCACACATGGTACCGGTACCATAATGATAGCCACGTTCGGCCACTATGAGAATACCATATTGTCGGTAGTACAGTGTAGTGTGCAGTACAGCGTAATTTTGTGATAACGCTCCTAACACGTCCTATGTAAATTCAGGTGTTCGGCAGTTTAGGTCAGTCTAATTGTAAAGTTACTGACGCGCTCAATTGCCTTTGATCAGTCTCTTGCCATGGTTCTGCTATAAACTAGTACGTCACTTGGTACCGGTACCGTTTATGGTATCCCGACGTTCGGGGGCTGCGTAGGACCACACATGGTACCGGTACCATAATGATAGCCACGTTCGGCCACTATGAGAATACCATATATGGTGCCGGTACCATGAAGGGCGAAGTGCTTGACTGTGGTGCCAAAGTACCGGTGCTATGTACATTAGTTCTAGAATTAATTAGGAAGACTATTTTGAATTGAACGCTGCAAGTTCTACACGCAGTAGTCAGTAAGTGCTGTTTACATTACTAGGTGTTATCACTGCCTCTGTACGTTTTAGCGATTCCTCAAATCCTTGCACATTTTATTTATTATAAGGTTTATTGGCAGCTGTGCAGTACTGCATACAGAGAGACTGCAGAGGTGTAGGGGTCCGGTTTTAATCAAAAGATCACTCCGTCGAAGTAATCTAGATTCTGGCCGGGGATGTAGTTGGCTTCTCTCTGCTGCACCGGCTTGTAATGCGGTATCGGCAGGTACTGCTTGCCCGGGGCCGGGGCGTACTTGGGGATGGCCAGGAAACGCCGTTTCCACGGATTCACCGCTCCATCCGACACCGCCATCAATACACACAACAGCAACAGCGATGCCACCAGATATTTTCTCATCTTGTTCGGCTGCAAAGTCGCACAACAACGCACGTTCCTTGTCTCAGCTTCGTTTGCTTACGATTTAGGACGTTGCTCAGTCAGAAAATTAATGAGATTATTTCAGATTTGAAGTAGGTTACAAATTTACAAATTTTGTGTAAGAGATTTCTTGAGTAAGTTACGAATTTGTGCAAATGGTTTTTCTGAGTAAGTTACGAATTTGTGTAAATGGTTTTTCTGAGTAGGTTACGAATTTGTGCAAATGGTTTTTCTGAGTAAGTTACGAATTTGTGCAAATGGTTTTTCTGAGTAGGTTACGAATTTGTGCAAATGGTTTTTCTGAGTAAGTTACGAATTTGTGTAAATGGTTTTTCTGAGTAGGTTACGAATTTGTGTAAATGGTTTTTCTGAGTAGGTTACGAATTTGTGCAAATGGTTTTTCTGAGTAAGTTACGAATTTGTGCAAATGGTTTTTCTGAGTAGGTTACGAATTTGTGCAAATGGTTTTTCTGAGTAAGTTACGAATTTGTGTAAATGGTTTTTCTGAGTAGGTTACGAATTTGTGCAAATGGTTTTTCTGAGTAAGTTACGAATTTGTGCAAATGGTTTTTCTGAGTAGGTTACGAATTTGTGCAAATGGTTTTTCTGAGTAGGTTACGAATTTGTGCAAATGGTTTTTCTGAGTCGGTTACGAATTTGTGTAAATGGTTTTTCTGAGTAGGTTACGAATTTGTGCAAATGGTTTTTCTGAGTAGGTTACGAATTTGTGTAAATGGTTTTTCTGAGTAGGTTACGAATTTGTGTAATAGTTTTCTGAGTAAGTTACGAATTTGTGCAAATGGTTTTTCTGAGTAGGTTACGAATTTGTGTAATAGATTTCCTCAGTAAGTTACGAATTTGTGCAAATGGTTTTTCTGAGTAGGTTACGAATTTGTGTAATAGATTTCCTGAGTAAGTTACGAATTTGTGTAATAGATTTCCTTAGTATGTTACGAATTTGTGTAATAGATTTCCTGAGTAAGTTACGAATTTGTGTAGGTAGTAATAGATTTCCTGAGTAAATACTTGGGTAGGTTGGACGTTGAGCTTCTCTTTTTCGCTATCTGAACCTACGGTAAACCCAGAGGCCCTGAGGCAAATGAAGGAGACAGATTGAAGCTGCTTACCAACTGGCTTCTGGAGTGGAGACCTGAACCGAACTAAGCAAAAGCTGCAATTCGTATTAGCCACAAGTCATGCATCATTAGGCAGCTATTGCGCAGTTAGAACAGAGGGCTTTGAGCTGGGTTTAACCTGGCGGAATGCTTCAAATCAGCCTTATTCAACCAACCGGCCCAGACACCTGACTTCTGCAATCCATAATTTACACCCTTCTTACTGTATCTATTCTATGCATTAGAATCTCGAACAAAAATCGATTCTCACCACTTCTTTTTCAGGCAATTACTACTGTTTCGATAATCCAGCTGCTTTGGAGGACGACATCATATCCGATATGCAAATATCCACCACTGCTTATGGGCTATTGTACTCGCTCTACTCTTGGCCAAACGTTATTCTGCCCTTTTTCGGAGGTTTTCTCATCGATCGGCTGTTCGGAATTCAACTCGGCTCCATAATCTTTGCTGCATTCGTTATGGGCGGACAGGTAAATTGTGTGTTTTGGCTTTTTTCTGAAATAATATTGATTTTGATTCTAGCTTGTCTTTGCGTCTGGTGCATTGGTCAATTCGTTCGTCATTATGTGTCTTGGCCGCATGGTTTTTGCGTGAGCTGTTATAGTGAAAAGAAACCTGTTTAGTCTACCGTCTTATGTACTTGTTACAGCATAGGCGGCGAGAACCTGGCAGTCTGCCAAAATAACTACGCTGTCAAATGGTTTGTAGGCAAGGAGCTCAACACTGTCTTTGGAATTCAACTCAGCTTCGCCAGATTTGTACGTAGTTGTGAGATTTGAGTTCAGTGCCTGTTCAGTTTGTCTGTTAAAGGGAAGTACGGTCAACTTGTATGCGATGAAACCTCTCTATGGATTGGTCACTGACACTTTTGGCATTAAAGGGCATAAAGGACTGGGCACTACTTTGATGATAGGTATTACTGTCAGGCACTTTACGTCGTTTATGCTACCGACATCATATGGTGCCATTACAGTGGCTGAATGTGGGGGTACCATACAGTATGTTACCGGTACCTTATATGCTACCACCACAGGCCCCAACGTGGGAGTACCGTATGTGGTACCGGTACCATTATGGTGTCACTACCCTAAGTACCGGCACCTTATATGGTGCCAGGACCAAAAATGGCGTTAAGTGCCTGACTGCATTACTAACAAAAACGGCTAAGTTTTTGAAAATTGTTTTAGGTGGCACCTCCACAATAGTGTCGTTTGTCTGCGCCTTTGTTTTAATGTTGATGGACAGAAGGAATGACAAATATCTGGCAAAACTCAGAACCACTGGTGACTCTGGAGAGCACTCAGAGCAATCGAGAATTCGCTTTGGCGATGTGCTTCACTTCCCATTCAGTTTTTGGTTGCTGTCTGCTATCTGCGTTACCTACTATGCTGCCATTTTCCCACTTGTTGGCTTTGGTTTGTAAGTTCAAATTACAAAAGTTTTTGGCGGCCAAAGTGAAATTTTCTGCGCACTTGTCTAGGATGTTCTTTGAATCGAAATTTGGCCTCAGTCCATATCCGTGGTCAGAGGTTTGCAACAGGTACGAAAGTCACTGATCCGTCTGTTTCTTTCTCATTTTGTACTCTTCTGTCCCAGCACTGACTGTTCAGTCCTGTTTTGTCCTCTTTCGTTACATTTTATGTCCTATTTCGTGTCATTTTCTGTCCTATTTCGTGTCGTTTTCAATCCTGATTTATCCTCTTTCGCGTTATTTTATGTCCTATTTCGTCTCCTTTTTATTTCTGATTTGTCCTCTTTGGTGTCATTTTATGTCCTATTTCGTGTCCTGATTTGGTCTCTTCGTGTATGTAGTGTTCTTGTCTTGTCCTGTTCTCTCCTGTTTTCATCTCTTCTCCTTTGTTGGTTACTGTCAGTCGGCCAGGTCTCATTAAACTATGCACAATTGATTTCAGTTTGATTTACTTTGTCTCAATCATAGCATCTCCCATCTGTGGCGGATTGGTGGACTACTTTGGTCGGAACCTGTACTGGACAATCGGTGCTAGTCTGCTAACCGTGGTCGGACATTCCATGCTGGCCTTAACTTTCTGGTCGCCCTACATTGCAATGGTACCGATTGCCGCTCAAACTTCTGATTAGCTCGTCTGCATACATAGTTGTAGGTGTTAATGGGCGTGGCCTATTCGATTTTGGCCGCAGCTCTATGGCCATTGGTGGCTTTTGTAGTGTCCAGTCATCAGCTGGGGACTGCTTACGGTGTGATGCAGTCGATACAGAATCTGGGGCAAGCTATCATATTCATTACTGCCGGGGCTGTGCTGGATGCTAAGGGCTATCTGATGCTCGAAATCTACTTTATCATGTGGCTATCAGGTTAGTTCGTTTACTTATTTACTTCCCTAGGTACTTTTGCCAACTATTTTTAGTGTCTGTCGCATGTGGCATAACGCTTTGGACTGTGGATAAGAGCAAAAGTAGAAACTCTACTGAAATTCTATTTTTGTAGTTTATTGCGAAATTTCAGCGGGAGTTTTGAACATGACCAGCGCTGAACGCAATCAATACCTTGCCAGTGAAGAGCGCAAAAACCTGTGATGTCTATTTATTGATTTGTTTATTTCTTATCAGCAATTTGAATATTATCATGAAAGGGAATCTCTTGCGTCAGTTGAGGAGTTGACAGTTGACGCTATTTCGGTTTGTTCTTATGTACGGACATTTCTGAAATACGCGTCAGGTTTACAAGCGGTTGATTGGATGATTTGCCAACCGGATCCGGACACATCAGCTTTGCTGTTCCGTTGTCCATTGTAAAATTTCGTGGCTTCGATCCGACAGGCGTTAGCATACAGTTCCACAGGCCTCTGCCCACTGTGTCGTGACCTTTCCTGCTGAAGTGAAAACAGTCGGGAGCGAAATAGGTCAGATCAGGTTTGCCGTCAGCCTAAAAGCGCAGATATAACAAGAAAAAGTCCAAGTTTGTGTTAAATGGCTTACCTTTTTTGGCACTGTGACAGTGTCTTCTATGAAAGATTGAATGACAATGCTGAAATCGGACTTCTCAAATTGCCTCTCTGCTACTATTTGTTGTTCTTTCTCTTGGTAGACTTTTACCATGGCTTCAAATTCTGACAAACTTATGGTTTTGTTGTCAACGCAAGGGCAAAGCAAGCTGAAAGTAGATTTTTAAAAAATTAGTTTGTAAATAGATACTGTTCTCATGATTTAATGACTATAATTTGATGACATAACAAGGACTGACTGACTGACTGACTGACTGACTGACTGACTGACTGACTGACTGACTGACTGACTGACTGACTGACTGACTGACTGACTGACTGGCTGACAATGACTGACTGGCTGACAATGACTGACTGACTGACAATGACTAACTGACTGACAATGACTGTTTGACTGACAATGACTGACTGACAATGACTGACTGACAATGTCTGTCTGTCTGTCTGTCTGTCTGTCTGTCTGTCTGTCTGTCTGTCTGTCTGTCTGTCTGTCTGTCTGTCTGTCTGTCTGTCTGTCTGTCTGTCTGTCTGTCTGTCTGTCCGTCTGATATTTCCTATTTACTTGTGCATAGTGATGCAGACTGGATGGTAGGGTTCATTTTGTCTCACCAATTCCACTTGAACTGCTCCAACCAAATTGATCAAAACTCTGGGCACATTGTCGTGAATAATCGAAATTGTTTTCTTGATATTTTTGTAGAAGTTTTCTGGCGAGTACTCATTCTAGAAATTTCAAGTTTAAAACGAACTGATATTACTTTAGCCTAACCTTGTATTGTTCAGTACAAGCCCAACACAAGTCGTTTCCTCCGATAAATATCGTGATTAGCTTCCATTTCGTTCTGAAATCATCTGGCCCGATGTGCTCTTTCATTCGGGCCACCAGCATTTCTGCCTGTGGTATGAGGTCAGCGGCTACCGAACCAGGAACAGCAACATTGAATTGCGCTAGGGGGAAGTAGTCTGCTGGGCCGAAACGATAAGATTGTCCAAAGAGATTTGGGTTGAAACTTCTCAAAACGTTCGGCATGGTCGTTTGGTAAGTTAAGTTGCCGTCTCCGCCGGAATCAAACGATACTCCTCGAAACTGTACCAGAACTTCCGGAAGAGTTTGGGCTTCTGCTCCGTTACCGGCCTGTAAATTACGTTCAGAATAATATTGCAAGCGCTGCAGCGCGTCAGAAAATGCTTTCTTTTGGTTTACTGGTTAAGTTCAAGGGACGCGCTCCCCGCTTACTGTAATGCTTTTTCTACTACAGCAGGCACTTAACGCCGTTTATGGTACCGGCACTTAGTGTAGTGGCACCATATATGGTACCCCTACCTTCGAATTGGTAATTGTACCAGACCAGTACCATATATGGTACCACTTCATTCAAATTTCGTACCATGTACCTGTACCATATATGGTACCACCACAGTGCCCACGTACCATATATGGTGCCACTACCCTAGGTACCGCTACCATAAACGGTGTTAAGTGCCTGACTGTATTAGTAGTATAGAAGGTGATGCTCTCGGCACCATTGGACTGTAAAATTTGAAATAGTTTATTACTTACACTCAACGAATCTCCAAGTGTTGCCACAAAACTAATATCTCCAGGTCTCAATGCATGGACTGAACTAGGGGGTGGGTTGGATACTGTAACCACTCCAGGACACGAATAGTTGCGTGTGCCATAGAACTGACCACTAGATGCCTTATTCCATCCAGACAAATGTTCAAAGAAATCCTGCCGGAATTTCTTATCTGTCTGTACTTGCTGAATTACATCATGAAGGGCCTGACGTTTGGCTACAGGACACAGAAAGAAGCTATAAAATAATAGACATAGAAAGTTGAAGACAATAAAAGACATGGTTGTGTGGCGTGACAGACAGACGACAGGTGTTAGTTTACCGGCAGCTGATAAGAATTGAAAGTTAGCACGGATGTGTCACTTGACTACTATTACCTGAAAATTTTTCTTAAACATTATCGAGCTTCAGATCAATTTAGACTTTTGGATTTCCGATTTTTGGAAACTTTTGCATATAAAAGGAGGTTTTTAAGGAATTTTTAAGGTTAAAGAGGGTTTCAATTGCTTTCTCAACTCACAATAGTGTGTCAACGCCTTTTATGTCCTAGAAAGATGAAACCGACATTTTAGCCCAAAATGATTTTGATTTTGAGAGCCAATATCTCAGGAACTAAGCAGAGTACTTATTGAAAATTTCAGTAGTCTTTTAAGGATTTATTTATCTTTCATTTAAGAAAGGATTCATTCAAATCGGTTGAGATTTGCGGTTGCTGCAGCGAAAAATCTGCTGGGTTGTCTTTTTTGGCGGGCCCTGTATTATAATAAATCTTTAAAATGGCCTAAAGTACCTCAATTTCAAAACTTTTGATTGTGATTTTGACTTTTATAAACGTTGTTTTGTTGAAGGTGTATACACAAATTACCACACACATTTGAAAGTAAATGTGTATACACAATGAATCCCCCAACTGCGTGCGTAAAGGTAGCATTTAGGTTTTGTTCCTCAAACGACTCATCAGGGATGGATATTTTTCCGAAAAAACCTCGGCCTTATTTTTGAGTTTTTTTAGGTTTTTTCCAAAATCGCAGAAAAAACTCCTGCTGAAGTTCTGAATATCCTCTATCCTCTGGTTTTATGATTCCTAACGCTTTCTAGCGTCTTCCTGAGTCTTTTAAGAACAGAAATACCCATCTTACATACATAGATAAAAATCACGGAAACAGGCATGAAACAGTCCCTGACTGGCACCATCAATAAACGCTATATACAAATTTTCTTACAGCATTTTCCCTTTTTGTTTTAGATTGCCAAATTTGGTATTTCTGTTGTTTTTCTACAGCTTTGAGTCAGTCTAGCCTAGTATACATCTTACAAGTCCATTTTTTAACTGAAAAATGACATGAATTAGCTATTTTTAGTTTGAGTTTTTTCCGCGATTTATGTTTTTTAAGAACACCGGAAAAGACACGCCTCACATCCCTGCGACTCATCATATCAATTGTTCAGCCTGTTGTGTCAGTTCAGTATGCTCGGTCTGCTGTTTATGCAGGCTGCTTCTACTTACGTGCAAGCAAACTGTTTACAGATGACAGTACACTTGAGTTGAAAGATGTTGGTGAGCATTTGGTCGGACATACAGAAGAAACTTTATCATCCACAACAGAGGGTAAACGAATAAACCAAAGAAAAACGGACAGGCAAGAAAACGAAGTCGCATAGTTCGCATTGCAGACGCATACGTAGTTCCATCAATCTCATTAATGCAAGCATTACTGTAGAAGAAGAGGAAGGGAAGGACCCATTGGCCTCTTAATCCCACCTGTCATCAGTCACCATTATCCAGCCAACCCAACGTCATCAGTCAGTTGACAGTGAAACATGTCAGGACTGCGGAACCATGTGCATGGAAAGAAAGGTGAAAAAATTAGGCATGTGCAAGAGCGTAGCCGGGAATCGAAGCAAGCACCATTGGATTTCCGGTCAAATGCACTAACCACTATGCTACACACCGATGCCGGACAAACATGCATGCTGGAACTGTCCTGTGTTGTCTGTCATTGCACTGGTTACCGCATGCATAACAGTTACTAAAGCGTATTCTACTTACCCTTGTAATCTCTTAAAAGAGCGTCGTTTGAATCTAAATCCATTTCAAATTAACAGAACGTGAGCTACCGTATAAAACACGCTCGGGGCCGGTCTTCGTGAAGTGAAGAGAAGAAATGAATACAAATAATAAAAATGAAGAGTTGCTATAGCCAGCTTAGCCCCTTCCAAGCACAAAATGACTTGTTTGTCTGTGTATTATGCGAATGCAATAATTCGTTCCTCAACCGGCTTAATTCCACTGATTGAATCCGATAAAATTTTTTTCTTTTTTGTCTCTATTTCTCCCTCCATCGTTGAGCGCTGCGTAAGATCGGCGGCGTAGTTTACGTAGCTTACAGTTGTCTTATTTTTCGCGTCGAGATAATAAATCCTAGTTCATATTGTGATGCCCCACGAGATGAACAGAGACAGAGTGGCGTTCAGAGATTACAGGCTATGTATGCGCACATGGGCTGTAATCAACTGCACGCACCCAAGTATTTTGATCTGTCTGTGAGGTTTGCCAAGCTCTTAAGCGCTGTTACTGATCCGACCACTGTTTATGCTGTACACTTGTTTTTAATGGGAAGAAAATCAGACAGCCTTATTGTACTTCAAGGACGACACTGCTTCTCACAAGCATCAGTACCAAATGCGCACACAAAGTCCAGAGCTAAGCGTAAGTCCACGTGTCGTCCGCAACGCCGTACGAGCTTTAAGCAGAGCTCGGCCGGAGACTGAGTAGTTGGTGGTGTGGTGGGTGGAGCTAGAGGCAATTCGCCAATAAAGCAGTTTCCGGATACAATGCCAATGAGCCTCCATTTCACTAAGCTTCCATCGCCTTCTATCTTGTGACACTGATTGTCTCTGCACAACACACCACTGCCTGAGTCTCCCTCAACATTTTGCATTTAAATTAACATATTTATAACACAGACTCGTACAAAGCAAGGTATCGATTTTGGATTATACATCCCTTCAGTGCAGATGTAGTTGGTGTAAGCGCATGGAGTGTGTTCTTTCAAATCGATCCACCGAAGTTGATCTGATGCCTTATCTCCAGAGTTTTCTGTAGGAACGAAGCTTTTTGTTTTCCAACTAATTAGTATTGGGTATTGTTCGCACTCTACTTATGTGGTCGGGCACTTACCAGCACATAAGGCGCCAACCATCACGGACAGCGCCGGAATGTGGGGGTCAACCATGTAATGTTCTATACCATAAACGCATGAGTCGCGTCTTGGCCATGGGTAGTTTACGCTATCCCGTGTGTCACGGCGGCTCCGGCGCCCGTGGAAGCGGTGTGTTTGTGGGTTCGAAAGCTGTCGAGGCGATGGAAAGTAGTCGACACAAAGCCCAACCCAGGCCATCGAAAGTCAGCAATGGCAACTAGATAAATGGGGACCAAACCGGCGCTGTCTTGCACACACCGACAACAATGGGAGAGTTGTTGTTAAGGAGGCTGCCGGACCTTGTGTCTCTTCCTGCTCTATAGCAGTTGGCTACTTCCAGTCCGAAAGGACAAAAAAGTTACAACAACAACAACAACGCATATGCTGTTAAGTGTCTGAATGTGCATGAGAGAGGTCAACAGCAGAACCTTCTGGGAATAGATAACAAAACAATGTACCTGTGATACCCCATCCAAACGCTCTCAGTGTTGCCACAGATGCGTGCGGCAGCTCAAGGGACATGTTAGCTTCTGGTAGACAGGCGGGTACCATATTTGGTATGGAGTTTTTCAGCTTCAGTACAGCCAAGTCGATACAGTTGTCCATGGCATCTTCACAAGCTTTGTCTGACACAGTTTCATTGGAGATAGTTAAGGCTACTTTCCGATAACTTGGATGAAAGTGCATCTGAATGATTTGTGCGTACATGTACTTGTCCTCCTGTTCTTTCTGGTAGGGTGAACCTCCGTACACCCAGCCTTTCCAGCTGCAGCCATAGAAACGGTCATCTTGGGCAAATACAGGGTAGAAGATAAGAAAGATTAATAAGTACTTGAAAGATTGATAATGCCGTTATTAAGATACCTTCCTTGGTTCCCGAGATATTTGGCCTCAAAGTCAAAAGTCAAAACAGTGATTTTGACGATGAACAAGAGGGATTCCGTTGCACTTGATAATAAAACTGATTCTATCCAAATGTAATTTTCCTGAGTCAGCCCACCACAAACAGTAAGTTGGCATCAAAAATATCCGAAAACTCAACAACAGATTTTCGAATTATTTTGTTGTCTGAACCTCTCTGACTCTGACTGAACGTTGTCGTTTATTGACGGTCCCTAAAGTCTCGTAGGCCCTCAACAGTAGAAATCTGTCTTACCGTGAGTGAAGTGAAACAGAATAATATACTCGTTCTTGTTCATTGTCAAAATCACAGTTTTGATTTAACTTTGTGTGGAAATATCTCAAGAACTCAGCAACATATCTTATGAATCTGCAACCTTTCAAGAATACTGTATCATTCACTTGCCTGATCATTGTTTTGCTTTGGTATTTACCTAACTGGCTCTGTCGTGTTCTTGGACAACAGACAGAACTTAGTAGAGAGTTTTATGAAACAAATACATTTCTCTTTTCTTTAAAAAAAATTATTCAAATCGGTTGAGATTTGTGGTTGCTACAGTAAAATGCCTACTCCATTTGTTCTTCTTGAGTACAGTTCTTGAGATATTTGCCCTCAAAGTAAAACAGTGATTCCTACTAGAGTCAAACGTCCATAAGTGCAACTGCAACGCCAAATTCACGGCACTTCCAATCGATTAAAACCTCCGTTAGTGCAACATATCCGTAAGTACAATGCGATTTTCGTAAGTGCAACGAGGCGAAGGGCTGCATACGACAATCTAAGAGCTTGGTTGAGAGATGGAAACTAAGCTGGTGGGCAGCAGACTGACCAGGCACTTTCAAAATTTTACACCCCCTTTCCAAAATCCTGCATACCTAGAGTAGTGGTGCAACTGATGAACAACATGGGCTGCAGTCAGTGCATAGTTCTGACCGATGTAGACTGCAGAACCTGTGAACCTTGACCGTTAGTTTGCATAATGTTTCGATAGGCAAGCAAAGTTGGTGAATACCTACAGTCCATTCTCTTCCTGCACTGTTAGTGATAGTGAGCCGTAGTGACCACGGAAAACGCATGTAGTCATTCTGTGTAACAGTGTTACCATATACTATTCTTGGCTTTCTTCGGGACTAAATTGACCCGGAATCAGTAGTATGTTGCGGTGTTAAATTAATAAAAATACTGAAGGATAATAATCCATAGAATCAGTGGCAATACCGCATTCTCCACTGTTGAACAGGTCATAGCGCCTCTGCCAGTACGCCAAGTAATCAAATGTTCTAGTCATTCTGAAATTGGTAAATATTTTTGTGCTAAATAGACCTGACCAGCCCCACTGGATGTGGATGTGTAAAGGTGCATTCATACTTTTGTAGAAAAAGATCGCCTGGCGACTTTTCTGTAGAAAAACTCGTTTAACGCGCCCAAACGCCGCGCGCGGGAGATCTTTCCGCCGGCGACAAAAATCTACAAAAATGTAGTTAAAGAATTGAACTTTTTTGTCGCCGGCCATTTGTATGTTGAATTTTCAATGGCAGGAATGTGTAAATGACATTGTTTTAGTGCGAAACGACTACAACAGTGCAGGAGAGCGCTCAACTGGCGGAAAATTTGGAAGAAGCTCGCAAAAAATGTCCGTTGAGCAGAAAATTTTTATCTGCATGGAGCGACAGTTTTTCTACAGAAAACTCGCCTCGCGATCTTTTTCTACACGAGTATGAATTCACCTTAAAATTTAGGCTTCGCTCGGAAAAGCTCAATTGGCCGAAAAGTCGCTGCAAGTTCCTACGTATATACTGTATTGACACACAACACAATCAAGCCTACGCCATCAACTCTGTTATTTTTGAGACACATCATTGTACCTAATAGCATATAGGTTCCGACAGAGTAGAAAATGGAACGTAGCACAGCTTCGGCATTGCTTTTACAATTTCCCGATAGCTAAATCCATGCTTAAAGGTCTCCACGTGGTGGGCCCCCTCCCCTGCAAACGATTTCAAGCCGAGCCGAAGGAGCGGGAAGGCAAAAGATGTGCAGAGTACTACAATAAAATGTGTAAAGTTTTTTTATGAATGAATAATTACTACGTATATTAAACAATTTGTGTTTGAATGTCTGAATGACTATGTTTCTAGCCTTGGAAAATAGTCTCTTTCAGGTGATTTTTTGCTAAAAATAAAAAAATTCCTATTCCGAACCTGTTTGAGTACTTTCGATATTTTATAGATAACAAAACGTAAACTGAATACTTTTAATGATTAAATTTTGAGACTATTTAGGATTTTGTGGATGGATTGTGCGCTATTTTCTGAAGGCTAAGTTGTACTTTAGCCAAAACAAAACACGCTTTTCTTGAATTTCGGTTATTATTTAGCTTTGTTGCATGATTAGATAGAATTGAACCTATTCTACTGTTGTAGTGCCTGCAAAAACGATTTTGTATGATTTCTGAGCTATTTTAGCTTTCACAGGCGGGCCGAAGGTGAAATTTTTGAGATCCCGGGCCGGTGCGTCAAAAAGGCGGACCGTGCAGACCTGGTATCACGTCTTTTCCTCGCGGACAGTTCCTCGCGCGACAGTTCCTCGCCGACATTTCCTCGCGCGACTTTTCCTAGCTACGACTTTTCCTCGCGCGACTATTCCTCGCGCGACTTTTCCTCGTATGGATGAAAACGTTCTATCTCTTTTGTACAGTACGGAATAACAACTTTTCGGCTGTTAGCTACAGCCGATAACACAAACATGCTACACACTGCGAAAAGTTATGGACATGAGCAGAAGACAGCTCGAAATCTGTCATGATAAAGGTAGGGGACAGCCCAGGTTGAAGCTGCTTAGCCTTGACCAGCATCGACTGGTAGGTCTCTTCCGTTTTGCTGGGCACATCACATGACAGTAAGCATGAGGGTGCATCGCGCCAAAGTATCCAGGAATTCTATAGAGTTATTTTATTCCTACGAGGAAAAGTCGCGCGAGGAAAAGTCATAGCGAGGAAATGTCGCGCGAGGAAAAGTCGGCGAGGAACTGTCGCGCGAGGAACTGTCCGCGAGGAAAAGACGTGTAGCCTGCAGACCTACCTCTAAGATACCTGATCTTCCCTACCTAAGATGAAGAAATGGATTTTTAGCGACATAAACTCTGATATTCTGTAGCTGACCCTTTTATTTTGTAGTTCGTGAGGCACCGATACAAAATGTTGTAGATTCCAGTTGAGTTGGGAAAAAGTGGGTAGCACTTTTTAGGCATGTCTTTAAACTGTTTACCATAATACGTAAATGGTTTGCCATATTTTTGCCAACAAAATACGACACACGCTGCTAATGCTGCTCCTTCCTTGACTGAAAACAGAGGCGTGCAGTGTATGAGGAAAGACTACATTTGGCTTAATTTAGTTACACCGAACGTAAGCTCCTGGTCGAGACGCATTGTACGATACTTGTGCATTTAGGCCAGGGAATAGCAGAGCAGCAACCAATGCGAGATTCATCGCTCCACTACCACTGCGTTCATCTATGGTAAACAATTCGTTGAAACGAAGTGGATTACTATACTATCATAGGCCACCCTAGAGTCCAGATGTATGTAGGTGCAGATTGCATTTGAAAACATCCGTAGTATGAACACAGTACAGAATATACACTCGCAACTGTGGTCTGATCCCTGACATAGGCCTCATCCCCGACCCTCAGAGACGATTTTCGCTTTCCTGTCAATATTCTGGCAGTACCTTTTTCAGCAATTTTTGCGATTTTTTTGAATTTCAGATACTAAAAATACCTGTACAGCCCTTTTCGCTGTATTTCAGCCCAAATTGGTGCTTTTTCCGATTTTTAACGTTTTTTGGTACCCGCACGACCCCCTCCCAATCGGCGGATGACCATGGCACAGAACATTTTCCCAAAGCTTGAAAGAACAACAGTATGTACAATGTACACAGTCGCACCTTTGCAAAAGGGGGGGGGGTGTAAAATTTTGAAGTTGCCTGGTTGGTTGGGCCGCTGTCCAACAAAGGCGAGAAAATTTCGCAAAATTAGCCTTCAAAAACGTGTTTAAAAAGCATTTTGAGCTTAAAATTGACAAAAATTACAAGTTTTATTAGTTTAAAGTGGTCTGGTTGGGCTTCTGCACGACCAGGGCGAGCAGTTTTTGAAAATTTAGCCTTCGCAAACGCATTTAAAAGGTATTCTGAGCATAAAATAGACAGTTTTATAAAAAAAATAGTACATAATTAATTTATTTCTTTTATTTTTGTCTAATTTTTCCACCCTACCTCCACCGCAAAGGGGGGTGTACACACCTACACTCCCCTGGGTACGCCACTGCCAATGTATAGTACATCAGAACGATACAGTACACTGTTTACTGAAACAAAAGAAAACCAGGCCCACCAGTCTGTAGATTTGCAAGCTTGGAGTATTTCTAAATAAATTCACATATTTTGCAAATCGATTTTGTTCATTAGTTAGCTCTCAGTTTCCTAGTATGCACTGCTACCATGTGATTGGTTTGCATACAAAACAAAACCAGCTTGCTGATTATTTCACGAGTAACACTGTTTCTGGCATGCCTCAGTGGCAAATGCACATATGAAGTCTAGAGTTAAACGCAAGTCCACATGTCGTCCACAAGCCCCACGTATGCACAACTCGGCAAGAGAAGGAGTAGGTTTTGGTGTGGTGGGCGGAGCTACAGGAAACACGCCAAGGCAACTTCCAGACACAATGCCAATCAGCCTCCATTTCGTTATGCTTCCATCGCCTTCAACCTGGTGACATTGTCCGTCTCTGCACAGCAGACCACTCCCCGAGTCTCCCTCAACATTTTGCATACATGTAAATTGTATATTCAGGGTGTCCCACAGCACGGTTCAAACTCTAGTTTGTGCAGACCGAACTTTTCTCTTTTGGTCTCTTCTTAAAGAGGTGCCATGATCGATCGATTGTATGGCGCCGGTCAAGAACAAAACAAACCTCTGGATCGAGTACTCAAAGATAAGGAATGTAAAGTGTGT
Source organism: Sabatieria punctata (assembly GCA_030248155.1). Taxonomy (NCBI): domain Eukaryota; kingdom Metazoa; phylum Nematoda; class Chromadorea; order Araeolaimida; family Comesomatidae; genus Sabatieria; species Sabatieria punctata. The sequence continues at coordinate 17,575 of JASANB010001071.1, forward strand.
GCCAATACATAGTTGAAAATGCAGATGTTAAGAATAACACAAAACCAAAGACAAGAACAATCTAGCACGCCCTTCAATTTCCGGCTACATGGTCTAGCTGGTTTGAGAAGTTTAGAGAAAGCTCAGCGTGTCTGTAGTAACCGTTACTCAAGAGCTGAATACTATTCGCACGTTAAGAGGAGGCATCAAGCAAGTTTTTTGTCCTAACCCGACACTTCTCTCGTTGGTTCCATCTGGGGTCGTGGACAGATGATGTTGTAGAAGAGGAGAGAAAAGATGTTGTTTTTGGTGATTACGCAGATTTTGTAGTAAAGGCAGGTTACGTCAATAAAACGATAACCGGCCGACAGCAAAACACGGTAGAAAAGCAGGAAAGACACGTTGTTGCACCGTTAAAGAAAAGTAGAAAGAAGAAAGTTGAAAAGAAACCGGGTTGACGATGGCTGCTGACGACGCTCATTAACCGCCCAGGAAACGTGTTGCTGGGGAGCCGAACGGAGGGGCCCTTTAACCGACCAGTGATCGTGTCGCTGGTGAGCCGTACGGAGGGGGCGACCTGAGAACCACCCGAGCCACACTGAGGCAATCGAAGCAGAACGCAGCGAGACCGCACTACAGGCAGTCAGGAAGACAGAGGCAGCTCACTTCAGGAGTCGACCGGTGCCTTGTCGCGCAGAGAGGCAGCTTTTCTAGGTTGACTTTAACACGCAACCAACTGCACACAAGAAACAAAAACAGCCAAAGTGAAGAAACCAGACAGACTTAGGGCCCGCCAGACAGATGTAGAATGTTCTAGAAACTATCACTCAAAATATCAGCCAATCACTAGCCTTCGTTCTTCTCGGCCCTCTCCTGATTGGTCGGAAGAACCGCGAGGAGCTCGGCGATCGGGGGCCAAACCACGCCCTGTCTCGTGTTTGCCGTAGGAGCCGGTTCTCGCAGCGCGCCCTGAGTTGTCAAGGGTCCAGCGGCAGTTCAAAAAGGGCGGGTCTGTACATTGCCCCCTTCTTAGTCGGCGACGTCCCCGGCGCCATAGCACTCTCCTCCGCCGATTCCGATGGTAGGTCAGTCCACGTCCAACTCGGTCTTGAGTCAACAGAGAGGCAGGGAGGTTGCCGCACCGTCGTTGCTGCACTGTCGATCCGCTAGCTCCTTCGCACTCCTTGTTGGTAGGTAGATGGTGGTAGTGGTGTTTCCGGCTGGTTGACACATCTTGGCCTCTCTCGTCAGCGTTCCCACAGATGGTAGTCGGTACCGGGCAGGTGACAGAGGCAACTTCATACCTTCATAAGATCTTCCTTCTCCCGTTGCACAATCAACGCACATCAGCCATCCAAACTTGGTTATTGGTCAACTGGCGCTCCACGACTAACACACAGCTGGAATAGCTAGTGCTAGGTCGTAGCATCATAGCACCGGGTCTGCGAACAGTGTTCAAGTAATGGCCGGAGGATCATGGTGACCCCTTCGGCCCGATTAGCACCGACGTAGGTCCTCAGTCCAGCGACCGTCCTCTTTTCTGCAGCTACCGTTGTTGTCGTTGTTCAAGGGTGGTACAGGCCACCCATCGGCTGGTAGATTGACAAGTTGCAGAGATCCTCGCTTATCACATCAGTCGCGGCGTCGGTGGCAGAATCAAGTAGTTGATAGGCGGACGCTGGTAGTCCTCCCACACGTTGGCGTCCGCAAAGAAACGAAGTGGTAGGCAGCCAATACTATTGGCGGCCGCAGTGTAGGCGAGGTGCAGTCAATAGATTACCGAGATGACCCCTATCTCGGCACCACTCCTCAGTCGGCACGTTGACAGGGTGCCGAAGTGATAACTTATCTCGTCAGTCGCGATGTCCCTGGCAGAGTCAAGTAGTCAGTAGCCCCTCCACACGTTGATGTTCGCGAGAAAACGAGGTGGTAGACAGTCAGCGCTATTGACTGTCAGAGTGTAGAGGAGGTGTAGCCGGCAGGTTACCGAGATAGTTCCTACCTCAGCACCGCTCATCAGTCGACATGTTGGCAGGGCACCGACATATTAGCTTATCCTGCCCACCATGACGTCAATGGCAGGACTGTGCCCAACGGATGTTGGGCGAACACCGGTAGCTCCTTCTTGCGCCGACTCCGGTCATTACCGGGGTCGTTGGCTAGACACCGGGCCGTCCTCCACTCCATTCCACAGCTTACATCACCGGGTACCGCACAGGAGAGGTAATAGTGAAGTATAGGTATTCCCGAGAGCCGGTCAAGTGGTTGGGTGATATCATAGAGAGAGAAAAGAAAGAAAAAGTAAATACATACACTATGTACAACGTAGATAGTGACACTCAGTGCTCAGCCGCCGTTTCAACGCCATGGTCCGGTGGTTCCGGGTCCTGGCCGGCGTCCTCTGCAGTAGTTTCAGCTAGCGCTCTCTCCAACTCTGCGATACCCTCGTTCTCTTCTTCTCCTTGTTCTTCCGGCAATGTAGGAAGAGGAGGGGCGGTAGCCTGCAACCGCTCAACTTCTCGCTGATGCAAGAAGCTGGGTCCTTCCAATTCTGGGTAGCAGCGAGACAGATGTTGTACGTGCACACGACGGGGCGTTCGGTCCCGGCCACCCACTGGCACAACGATGGCCTGGTACCCTTGTACCTCGACCACAGAATAGGGGCCAGTGTACTGCATTGCCAGCTTCATTGTCCGTACGCTGGGGTCGTAACGCATCACCTTGTCACCAGGCTTCACTCTGGTCTCGCGAGTGTTCCACCTCTGATCGAATCGCTCCTGGTTGGCGATTTGGGCCTGTCGCAGGTTGTCCTCAAGCAAACGGCGGTCCCGTTGCCACTGTTGTCTGCGATCTTCGTCAGATGGCCCCTCTACTAGCGCGTCACCGGTCAAGTGTGCCTCAGGCACAGCGCTCGGCAGGTGTAGCCGCCGAAGGAAAACCATCTCAGCTGGGGGAAGTTGCGTGGCCGTTTGCGGAGTCGCGTTGTAGGCGTAGACGACTGTAGACAAGTTCAGGTCCCAATCGTCCGCTTCTTTGTTCACTAGCCGAGACAACATGTTAGCGAGAGTAGAATTCATTTTCTCTACCAGCCCGCCGGTCCGAGGAGAATAAGGCAACGCCCAACGGTGTCGGACCGTGTGCATCTCCATCAGCCTCTGCACCGAACCAGTGTGGTGCATTTTGAAAATTTGAAACTAGGTAAAGTAATACTAGGTAAAGTTGTCAGCTAAAAAACTAGGTAAAGTAATACTAGGTAAAGTTCTCAGCTAAGAAACTAGGTAAAGTAATACTAGGTAAAGCCCAGAAAAACTAGGTAATACTAGGTAAACCTAAAACGCTCGAAATCAAGTCAAAATATAATTTTTGGTTCAATAGAACAATGATGAAGTTAGCGGAGTTAAAATTTACGAAATTTGACACATTTCAAGTAAATACAGGGTGTGCCAAAAAAAAACAACCCAGCAGAGTTTTTTCTGTAGCAACCGCAAATCTCAACCGATTTGAATGAATCCTTTTTTAAATGAAAGATAAATAAATTCTTGAAAGATTGATGTACCGCTTATTAAGATAGCCTGCTTAGTTCCTGAGATATTTGTCCTCAAAATCAAAACAGAGATTTTGGCAATGAACAACAGTGACAAAGAACAACCAAGCAGATTTTTTACTTTTGCAACCATGAATCTGAACCGATTTGAATGAATCCTTTTTTGAATGAAAGACTGATAAATTGTTCAAAGATTGGTGCAATTTTTATTGAGATTCACAGTTTAGTTCTTGAGATACTTGATTTCTAAGGCGAAACAGATTTTGGCAAAGAACAAGAGCGATTCCGTTGCACTTCATAATAAAGCAGATTCCTACTGCTGGGGCTAATGATACTTTAGTGTTGAAGTAAACCGAGTTTCTGTGTCACCTGTAAAGCCTCCAAGAGCCCTTAGCAGTAGCAGGAATCCGTTTTATTACGAAGTGCAGAATTTAAAAAAAATCCCTCTTGTTCACTGCGAAAATCACTGTTTTGATTTTGAGAGCCAATATCTCAGGAACTAAGCAGAGCACATTAATGAAAATTTCAGCAATCTTTTAAGAATTTATTTATCTTTCATTGAAAAAAGGATTCATTCAAATCGGTTGAAATTTGCGGTTGCTACAGCGAAAAATCTGCTGGGTTGTTTTTTTTTGGCACACCCTGTATTTGTAGTTTATTGATCAATTAAGTCAGAAATTCATTCTCTGGGCCACTGTAATTGTGGGAAAGCCGAAAATTTGAAGGTTTCCTGACTGAAAAAGCCACGTAAGACTGAAAATATCAAACTAGGTAAACTTGTTCTACCTAGAAGTACCTAGTTATGTGGATTTAATACTAGGTAAAGTAAAACTAGGTAAAATAGAGTAACCAGCAACTAGGTAAAGTAAATCTAGGTACTTTTCCCGAATATTAACTAGGTAATACTAGGTATACCTAGTTACCTAGTTACCTAGATAGAAAGTGCACCACACTGCACCGAACGGTTCTTGAACTCGGTGCCGTTGTCGGAAATCACCTCCCTGGGTGGTCCAAAAACCATGAACACGTAGTCCAGCAGCGCTTTGGCCACACTGTGTGCTCGCCGGTCTCACAGCGGTTGAGCTACCACGAACTTGGTGTAGGCGTCCATGACTACTAGAACGTAGGTGTAGCCAGTGGCGGTCCGGTTGAGCTTCAAGGTGTCCATGTAGAGACGTTGAAAAGGCTCTGTAGGTAGTGGCATAGGAGGGTTTTCCGTTGGTGATTGACCCCTCCGAGCCGCGCACAACAAACACCCATGCACCTGTTTGGCGATGTCCTGCCTCATCTGTGGCCAGTAGTAGAAGCGTCTCATTCGGGCGTAGGTCTTGCTAATCCCGAAATGACCAGATGTTCGCGCCCCATGATGGTCATAGAGCAGCCAAGGGCAGAGCGGCAGAGGCATGCAGAGACGCAGTCGCTGCACCATCTGGTCACCCGGTGCGTTGTCGGCAATCGTAGGTGTAGGCTGTAGGTGCCACAACAGCTCTCCGGTTACCACGTAGTGTTCCTGATTCTGCCGGACCCACTTTGCCATCTCCTCGCTAGTAGGTAGGGCGCCGTCCGGTTTGTAGGTTATCATGGCGGCCCAATGTGGATCTTGCTTCTGGTGAATCGCAGCCAACTTCTCCAAGTCCTGCCGAGTAGGAACCTGAACCATCAGATGACAGCTCAAACTGTCCACTCGCTCCTGGTAGTGCTTGGTTTTCCCTTGCATGCAAACTGCCATGATGTCAGGCTGCGAGAGCGGAGGCAGCAGCTCCATTCCCTCGATCGTCAGGTGTTCCCAGTGAGGGTAACTGATGGGCATGTCGGCGTTGATATTCATGACCAAATGGTCATCAAACGGCACCTGCTGAGTGACTAATTCGTCGTACGGTTTGCCCTCCGTCAAAACGGTGTCAGAAATACCGTACACGTTCCACGATTCCAACTTCTGACGAGGCATGCGAGAGAGAGCGTCGGCACAGTGGTTGACTCTACCTGGCCGGTAGACAATGTTAGGCATGACCTCCTGGATCTGCAGAGCCCAACGCGCTAGCCGTTGCACCAGCTGCTTCTCCTGTAGGTAGCGGAGCGCGTTGTGGTCCGTGATGATGGTAACTTGGTGGTTGAAAATGTAGACACGGAACTGCTGGATTCCATAGACCAGAGCTAAACACTCCCGGTCAGTGGCACTGTAGTTAAGCTCGTTTGGCCGCAGACTGCGGCTAGCGTAGGCCACTGGGTGTCATCTCTTCTTCTCATCCTCCTGGGCCAAAATGGCGGCAATCGCAATGCCGGAGGCGTCTGACTCGATGATGAACGGTTGAGAAAAGTCAGGATAACGCAGAACAGGAGTGTTGATCAGATGTTTGATCAGCGTGAGAAACGCAGCCTCCTGCGACTCTCCCCACGACCAGGCATTCTCCTTTTTGACCAACTGATGTAGTGGCGCAGCGATCTGGGCGAACCCCTTGATGAACCGGCGGTAGTAGCTGCAGAATCCGATGAAACTGCGCAGTGTCTTCAAGTTGGTAGGTCTCGGCCAGTCCTTCACCTTCTCAATCTTGGCTGGGTCCGTACTCATGCCATTCTTTCCAATTTGGAAACCCAGAAACAAGACGTGCGGCCGTGCAAAGTTGCACTTAGGCAGGTTTATCAGAAAACCAGCCTGATGCAAGGCACGGAAGACGCGATCCATCAGATCCTTGTGCTCCTCCTCCAACGTCTGCGAGATGATAAGCACATCGTCCAGATAGGTGAAAACTCGAGTTGGGTCAATGTTGCCCAGGATGCGCTGCGCTACCTCCTGGTAGAAAGAAGGAGCGTTACAGAGGCCGAAGGGCACGCGCTCAAACTCATAGAGACCCTTGTGAGTGATGAAAGCGGTCTTCTCCACACTGTTCGGGTGCATGTGTAAGTTGGTGAACCCAGACTGGATGTCTAGGGTAGAGAAACAAGCTGGTTTCACCTGCCCGATCGCATCAAGCAGGTCATCAATGCGTGGCAGCGGAAATCGATTCTTCTTAGTTACCTTGTTTAGCTCTCTGAAGTCCACGCAGAGCCGGAGGTCGCCGTTCTTTTTGATCACTGGTACTATTGGAGAGGCCCACGGGCTGTTGGATGGTCGAATAATGCCCGCTTCCAACCACTCGGCAATCTTCGCTTCCACTTTCGGTCGAATGTGGAAAGGCAGCCGTCGCAACGCCTGACGCACTGGCCTCTCATCGCCCGTGTCAATCTCCATGTAGGCCACGTAACAGTCACCGATCTCGTCCTCTGTAAGGCTGAAAGCCTCATTCCTCTCCAGCAGAAAGGACAGTAGATTCTGCCGAACGTTAGGAGGTAGATCGTCGAACGGCAGCAGACCGCACATAGCCAGCTTCCTCTCCTCAGGTTTGGTGATGATATGAGTGATGGCGGCCTGAATGGCCTCCAACTCCTCTTCGGCCAGGCCCCAGCTGTTGTTGGATATTTTCGGTTGTTCTTTCAGGCCGGCGGTAATTTGCTGGATTGTTGCCTCGGCCCGGGTCTTAAGCCGTTCCACTGTCTCATCGTCCCTCTGTGGATGTAGTACTAGCTTTCCGACCTCAGCATCTGCTTCCACCGTAATGATCTGGTCCATAGGGTTAGCGACCGTAACTAAGATAGAACGGTCGGTGTAGTGTTCCGTTCGTCCCTGCACCTTCAAATCGATCTCCGTCTCGTCCGCGGGGACGAAGAAATAGGTGCACTCATCCAAGTCGGCAGCAGAAGCGTACCCAGTGATGGTCTCCACGCAGTTGGGGCGTATCTCCCTTGTTGAAGTGGCCAGAACAGGAACTGTCTCTCCGGGGAGAACACAGTTCGTTATTGGCAGCACTGGAGTAGGTTCTGGTCCGTCGGAGTCGCACAAGGGGAGAATTGGCTCATCCTCCTCCTCGGGTCTTCCTGGTTCGTTCTCCTCCTCAGACTTTTCTCCCAGAGTTGGAGTAGTAGCTGGGAGCGGTCCCTCTACCAGCTTTGACAACAACGCTGTCAGTAGCTGAGGGAACACTTTGATGCCTGGCAGTCCTACCAGCAGAGGATATGGACACTTCATGTCCACAACGAACCGCATTGTTGCCTGGTGTCCTTGATAGTTGAGGGTCACGTCCACCACGTGTCTGCTCTTTCTGCCGCCTCCAGTGAACCCCTTCAAGATGACGTCCTGCGCTCGGTGTAGCCTGGTCTTCACCCCTCTGGACTTCCTCTCTGCCAAGATAATGCGCAGTCCCTCATGGCCACACAAATTAGTGACCGCTCCAGTGTCGATAAGCACCGGCACTTCCATAGAACCGATCCCGACCTTCAGCAGTTGTAGCGGCATGGTATCCGGTTTTTTGAAAACCGGTTGTGGTTCCTGAGTCACCTGGTTGACTTCTACGACTCCTACCGCAGCTTCTGATTGGTCTGTCTTCGAATCAGTGTCTCGTTGTAGCATTTCGAACTCTTCCAGGTCTTCTCCGTCCAAACTTCCTTCCAAGATGTTTATTCTGCTGCGGTAGAGTTCCATCGCCCTCTCATAGGCAGTGTCACTCACTGCCTTGTCCCTCTCCGGTGGGTTCTTCTTTACCCACTTCATCCAGGCCTCTCGTGTCCAGGTTTGGTTTTTCGGCAGCGATTTCACCCCTCCTCTAGTATAACCTTCCGGTGGTCTCCGGCGGTCATCTGGGGGAGGTGCTGCTGCAGGTCCTGGTGCGCGAACTGGTCTGGATGGTGGTCGAGCGGCTGGTGTAGTCCTAGGAGGAAGACGTCTGAGAGGTTCTGCTCGGGGGTACCGGGGTACCCTCTCTGATTCCAGCAGCTCGAATCGCTGCATAGCCTTCCTGGCATCGGCAAGGTTGAAACAGCCCTGCTCTACGTTGTGTTCGCGGGCCTTCTGCCGAAGTTCAGGTGTCAGTCCTTGGAAGAACATTAGCAGCTGCCACTCAGTCAAGTTGCCGTTTGGTTCAGCGTAGTGCAGCCGCAGCGATCGTCACTCGATCTCCTTGCAGTAGTCATCAAGGGACAGGTTTCCTTGAGAGATACGGAGGAGTTCCGTCTTCACCTCGAGAGCCCGTTCCCTAGGAAGGAAACGGTCCACCAAAAGCTTTCGCACTTGGCGGTACTCCAGTCGCTCGGGCAGAGGTACGGTGTCGATGGCTGCCCGCATGGCTTTAGGCAAAGCGCTTTTGGCTAGCGCTACCTTAGCCTTGTCCTCTACTACTTTGGCGAACACAAAGTACTCTTCCAGGTCGTTGAGAAACTGACGCACATCCTCCACGTCTGAGTCGTACTTGGGTAGCTTCATGGAGCATAGATAGTACGGCTCCCTTCGTTGGTCGGCCGCTCTAACCTCGATGTTGTGCAGGGTGTCCTCAGCGCGACTAAGTAGAGTAGCCGCCAATCGTTGTCGTTCCGCGATATCGTCCTGAGCTTCCGCATAGTCTGACACCACTTGTCTTGGCCGTTGTTTCAATACAGTCTCGCCGTCCCTCAACGCTTGCTGATTTGCCTCCCACTGCATGTGTTGGAGCCCGGCGGAGGTCAGATCTTCAATCCTCCTCTCTACTCACTCGCTGTCCTGACTAGACTCGGCAGCAGTCTGCCGAATTTGTCGCAAGTAGGTATCGCGCAGGGAGTCCAACTCCTGAGTAGTATAGTGTAGCAACTGGGTGCGCAGAGCTTCCTCGGCGCGTAGCAAGGCTCCTTCCAGTCGCCTACTCCTCTCATTCAGGTCATAGTCTCGGGCTCTGGCCTCGGCTGTTTCCTGCACATGCACATGTCGTGGGAGTAGTGGATTTCTCAGCACAGGTCGAACAGTAGGGCGGTCCGGTCCAGTTTGACGATCAACTGGTGGCTGACCGTTCTGCAGACGCGGCAGCACTGTTACATCGCCTGGTCGGAGCGGCCGGGGACGAGCAGGCTGAGGCACAGGAGGTGTTGGCTCTGGAACGTCTCGCGTAGGTACCTGAATCTCTTCACCTTCCGGACTGACCGAACGAGAAGGAGTGGGGTCCCATCTGGGGTCGGTCCGGTGGATGCGACGCAGGTATCGGCGGTACCGTTCCAACTCCAGTTGTTGATCGACCAGTTGTTGTTCACACTCACGCAACCTTCTCTCGTCATCTGGCGCGGTCTGATAAGCGCCAGCAGCAGCCGTAGCAGAACCACCAGGGGGAGGTGGTTGTTCTGGAATGTTTGTGCCAGAGGCTTCGTTGTCTGGCTCCACATCTCTAGTAGGTGGATCCAAAGTGTGAATCCGCGGAGAGGTAGCCAGCCTTGTGGAGTTCCTCTCGTCCCTGATGCCAGTCGTCGCTCTGCATTGGGTATCCAAATTCGCCGCCCTCCGAACGTGTCTCGTTGTACTCGAAATCTGAGAAACAGAATCATGCGGTGACACAAAAGACTCAATTTCGTCCTCCCGACACTCACAAAAGTGCGCCGGCACTCGTCTGTACGGAGCGGTACCCAATGTGTAGTCAAAGAACACGGCCGGCTGTGGCCATTGGCGCTGCACGCTCAACCTCAGCTCCTGGGCCTGCTGTTGTTGATTAGCTGGTTCAGCCCAATAGGCACGATTGTCTGCCTCCAAAGCTTGCTGTCGGCGGTACACAGAGGGAGCAGTGCCAGATTGCGGCGCAGGGTCTCCTCTACGACCGGTCCTTCCTTCACAGAAATACGTGTCCGCCATCGTCCGTAGTTCATGACGAGAGGGTAGAAAATCCCCTCTCACTCGAAGAACACGGGGGTGTTCGGCCAGCAGTTGTTCTCGAATTGACTGACCATCTGCTCCGATCGGTACAGCCGAGGACGCTACTCCGTTCCTCAAATCCGCAACACCCCTCTCTTCTCGGTTGGCGGCCTGATCCAGCACATTGCACAGTTTCTATTTCTATCACCTTCGGCCACTACAATTTGGCGTTGCCGTGCGTATTGGGAGACAAGCCATTCCAAGCAAACGACTAGCGTGTCCGCCGCCATTTTGAGAGGCGTCGGCCATCTTTAATTACTTTTCTTGTTGTTGTCGAGATGAGTAGCAAGTGTGCGGTCGCTCCGACTGTTCTGTCTGTAAAGTGTGGATAAACGGTTAAACCCAGTAAGCGTTGTGCTGTAATTCTGGTACCGATAATTCAACCTGTCGACAGGCAGTTCGTAAGACTGTTCTTTATTATTATTCGCTCGCTCAACCATTAGTTATCGCTCGCTCCAGCTGGTAACCTCCCATAGTGGATGCCGCTGGGTTCTTCTTTCTTGCGGTTGGTAACTTCCCATAGCGGATACCACTGCGTTATTCCTTCTTCATTATTGCCGTGTACTGGTATTCCGGCGTACCTATAACTAATTCGTTATTCTTTTAATCCAGTACCGTGCTAGCCACTGTGCTGTTGGCCCGGTACATCAACTTTACTTTCATCTCTGCCGTACAATTGTAGTTTAACCTACAATTGTCCGGCCTATCAACTTACCTCTGCCGTTATCTCCTACTGTGATCGCGCCGTCTATACGGCTATTCATCATTCCAAAACGGGCGCAGTGCAATTGGAGGTTCCGGACCGAGATGCCGAATCGCAACAAGAAAAGCAAGAGTGGTCAGTATCAGCCAAAAAGCAGCTTATCCTCTCAACAGACCACCGAACGAGCGCCAGAAATAGAAGACTCTCTGCTCTCTCAAGAAAATGCCGTTGAAAAAGGAAAAAGAGGTAATCAGAAATTGCCCTTAAATCCTCTCAGCCGCAAAGGAAAGAGACAACAGAAGCAGTCTCAAAAACGGCCCTCTTCCGTGTCTACAGAGCAGCTTGCAGCCGGCGATGACTCACCACACCTTGATTTTTCTGATGATGACGCTATCACTACGGAAGAAACGTCAGAGGCGCAACTAAAAATTGTTGAAAGTAACGAGTTGGCCGATGCGTTCGGCCCATCCACGCGTGCGCAGCAGCGCCAATCGACTACTACCGAGAGTCTGTCGGCAGCCCAGCGACAGGCCGTTTTGACCGCCAATCAAGAGACTACATTAGTGCACAGAGTGGCCGCTCATGTCAATAAAAATCTGGGCGCGGTCATTCAGCAACAAGTCCGATTGCAAGTGCACGAAGAATCTGACATGCTCCGAGAAGACATCAATCAACAGACCGACAAACTAAGACAGGAAATTGGCCAGCAGAATGACCAATTGAGACACGAATTCGAGCAGAGAGTCGGTCAAATGTCCGGCCAAATTTCGCAAGTTGCCGTTGGACAACAACAACTGGAAAAACGAGTCTCAGCCGGCCAACAACAACTGAAAAATGAACTGAAAAACGAAATGTCGGCCGGACAGAAAGAACTGAAGGACGAAATGTCGGCCGGACAGCGACAAATTCTGGCTGCTTTGTCGGCACAGAAGCCGGCCATTTCGACTCAACCCGAAATAATTGGTGACAACTCAGATGATGATGACGAAATGACACGAAATGGCTTTGAGTTGGTGTCTAAACACCGCTCGGTCTACAATCGAACTGTTCCAAAGCAGAAAAAGAAGCCAGCTTCGGCCGTCGAACCAACTACTTCTGAGTTGGAGCAGCAAATGGCCGAATGTCATTCGAAATGGGACAGACTGGTGGCTACTATAAGACAACTGACGGACAGAGTGAAGTGGTACAATGAAAAATTGTACCAAGGCAAGTGTCGGTTTGCGGAGCAACTCGACCTGCCGCTGCCGCCACCAATTCAACCAAAAGTTCTGCCAATTGACATGGCCCCGGCACGTAAAGACGTGTTGGTTGATCGCACTCGTTCCTTATCAGAGTGGCAGCTAGTTCTGACCACTGCTGCCACCTGGGCGTCAGAGTTGGAAGAGGAAGTGCTGGACCGAAAACAACGTTACCACAAACAGAATGACACGTGGAACAGTATGACGGGTCAGCCTGAACCCACGGCAATGGATGAAACGCCCATTATGACCAGGGATGAGGATAAGGCAGAAATCGCTAAACATGCTGAACAGTTCAAGTACCAGATGCGACAAGTTGAAGAATTGAGCGTTAAAGTGGTTAGAATTGATGCGGACGTACATAAGCGCAAGATGGAAATCGCTCAACTGTCCGGAATGGAAGAATACCTAACCGCGAGGAAACCACTGCAGATCGTTGAGCAGATTACCAAAGAAAAAGTCAGTCTGCTATCTCAACGGAATCGTTCGTTGTCTCAATGGAAGGATGCTTTGAAAACTGCAGATGACTGGGTGAATGGACTAAATCGAAAAGTGATAGAGTATGAGCAAATCTACCAACGTCAAAACCAACTGCTCAGCCCGGCCACAGAGAAGTGCGTTCCGGTGGAACCGGAAAGAGTGCCCGAGTGCACTTTCCCGGAAAGAGTGCCCGAGCGCACTTTCCCGCAGGCACCTTCAGTCAACGAGTTTGCTCAGAACTGCTTCCCCAAAGTGTTCAATGGAGCACCGACTGGCAACGTGAAGATTTTGCAGCGGCCGGACACTGTTCAGACAGTGACCGAGCAGGCTGCCAACCCTCCAGACGATGTGACTGTGGTTCGCACCTCGGCTCAGATCACTGCCGACCAAACGAAAAATCTGTCGGTACACTCAGAACAACTACGTCGCATGGCACAGCAGGCGAAAGAGTATGTGCAGAATCTGCTGGTGCGTCTTAGCGCCGCGGGGTTGCAAGCATTGCGAGATCGATGCTTGTCCCGGATTGACTACGTCTTGGATTTGGGTCAGATCGGACCAAACGACACGCTATACGACCTGCAAGAGCGTGTTGGATGGGAAGTGGCTCAGTACCAACGCAAAGCGGCGGAATCTGTTCACACTACTGCAGCCGAGTCTCGAAATCAAGTGTTTGACCCGGTACAGCACAGCAGCCAACAGACAGTACCATCTGGCAATCCGTTCTCGCCGTCGGTTCAGCCTACGGTTGAGCCGTCATTCAACATTCTGCAGACGACCAGTTTTCCCTCAACAACTCGGGATAATCCACCTACTCCCGAGGCGGAAACTCAGCAGTACCGCGACGTGCTGGTACACATGGGGCAGCAATTGACGCAAACCATGCAGATGGTGGGCCAAGTAGTGCACGCGATCTACCAGCACAACGAAGTGCAAAGAAAAGATCCAGCCTATCTTCGGCATTTTCATATGCCGAAGTTCGACGTGAAGACTGACAATGTGCACGAGTTTTTCCTGAAGCTGGAGGATTTCTTTGCTACCTATCATGTCAATACAGACGAAGAAAAATTGACCATTCTTCGAAATGCCGTCCTGACTGGCTTCGTTATGTTGCAGTCGGCGCCGGCCACATGCCAAGTCAATTTTGAAGCCATGAAAATGCATCTGACTGAGCGCTGTAATGCGTTAGTCGATGAGTCGACGCAAAAGTACCAGCTGATGACAATGAAGCAGGAAAATCGCTCAGTGGTGGAATTCTGTGATGCACTCGAAAAGCAGGGTCAGCTGGTTTATCGGGGTCGATTCAATCCGCAAAACGATCAGTTCTTGGTTTTGACCCTGATTCATGGTTTGCGTCCAGATTTGCGAACCAAAGCGGAAGAGTATGACGTCATCAGTCGGGCAAACAATGACTTCTACCTAGCCCGAAAGATGTTGTTGAGGATGGAGCGTTTGAGTGACTCGGAACGAAACAACCACAGTCATCTTGACAACTACGATTGTTTTAACGGTGCTGCTCGCGGTAACCGTGACCGCAAGCGCAACAAACAAAATGGCCATTGTGTCAATGTGGCCAATTCAAGAGTGCCACCATCTTCACGAAATTATACCAAAGGTGGTGTGCTTCGCTGGCCGGCCGGTTTTCAACACTGGTCAGCAGAGAACTGGCAGGAGTGGGCCAAAAGAAATGAACCCAAACGTGAAAAGGCTCGGAGCACAGAGGATTATCTGCGCGCTAAACGCTTCTACGACAAAGTGCGCAGTCCTGCTGTTGTGCCAGACAAACCAGTCGATCTTGTCACAGAATTTGATGACTGGTCAGACCAAGTGATGGATGAAGAATTGGCTACCGCTGATGTAGTCAATGTGCTAGCGCAAGTCAACAACGTTGTCTGCGACACTCAAGATGTTTCGGTGATGGCCAATGATTCAGTCACGACTGTCATCAGTCGTACTGCTGAATCGTCTACGTTGCAACATCCAAAAACGCCGGATAAGCCCAACTATGACCAGGTCATTAAGGGCCCGGTTGACCAACGAATGACACAGAAGGACCAGCCAGCTAAGAAGGGGGCCTGGTCTGGCAACCCTCTGCTTCTATTCCTAAAAGAAGACCAATGTCAGTGGCCAAGTAAACAAGAGCATTCAGAAAAACCTACCAAGGAAGAGTCAGCTCGCTGGATGCAGGCCGACCATAAGTTTGTGGCTGTCGGAGATTCATTGTGGGGCATACCCACCGCACTGCGCCGCCGACTTTTGTGTGACCACTACCGTTCGGTACTGTTATTTAAATATATTAATATTAAAATAGAACTATTATTAATAGTGCCATTTTAATAGTATTAAATCTATATTAATATTAAAATAGATGGCCTACTATTATATTAAATTAAATTAAAAATACACAGAGGGGCTGAATATTAAAATTTATTTTTAATAGTATTTTAATAGCATTTTAATAGTTTTAAACTTTGTTTGACAATCAAGGAAGGAGTTACCTACATACAATACTATTTAAATAATAATTTTACCACAGAAAATGACGAAAAATTTTCGTTTCTGATTAAGATTTCTGACTGCCCTCTGAATCTCGAATGTGTTTTCAGTTGCAAATAGTAGAACTTTTCTCACTAATAGGCATGAATGACAAAAGGACCTGAATCTAGTCAATAATAATCTATGAAAGTCTTTCCTTTCAAAAATTTCGCTTTAACCTACAGTATGCATCAACAGTTTTTTTCTATGGCTAGGTTGTGTTCAAGTGCAATTAAAAGCCGGGTTCAGAGACAGAGTCATTTTAAAACAATAGCTATAAATTTCCACAGAGTTGCATCTCGGATTAAATTTTCAACTTGTACCACTATAATAGCAACTTCAAGCAAAAGAAGTTGTTTTGCCAGTTCGCTGAAGTGTCTACAAAACTTTTCGACTGCATTTTAGAATATACTATTAAAATGCTATTAAAATACTATTAAAATTGTCATTTAATAGTATTAATATTAAATCTAAATTAAAATTAACCGGGGACTATTATATTAATATTAAATTAAAATTAAAATCGGCTAGTTCTATTATATTAATATTAAATTAAAATAAAATTTCAGTATTAAAATTACAGTACCGTTCGGCCGAATCCTGTCAATTCCGCTACAACAAATCGATGCCAAAAATGTCACAGGACCTGATGGCGCAAATCACCACATGCCGTCAGTGTGCCACTCGCAGCGGCCAAGGGTAACTTTGAATTGCCGCCGACTATGCCCTGTATCTGAATTGCCGCCGATTATGCCTTGTATATAGTGAAGTAATTGCTATGTGCTCTTTTGTTGTACTAGTTTGCTTGCTTGATGTATTCGATTCAGTAGTGCGCATAAGTGCATTGGTTTTTGTCATTTACTGACCTCTAACATACATTGTATGTCTTATCTGTTCTATACTTTCTTGTCTGTTATGCAACCATGTATTTCTTTACTTAGACTGGACTGTTCAATAGCTCTTCAGGACAACCAACCACAGCATCAATCCAACTACAGGACACCCCTGCTCGCGGGAGCTCGCAGCCAAGAAGGGGGCACTGCACAGTTTCTATTTCTATCACCTTCGGCCACTACAATTTGGCGTTGCCGTGCGTATTGGGAGACAAGCCATTCCAAGCAAACGACTAGCGTGTCCGCCGCCATTTTGAGAGGCGTCGGCCATCTTTAATTACTTTTCTTGTTGTTGTCGAGATGAGTAGCAAGTGTGCGGTCGCTCCGACTGTTCTGTCTGTAAAGTGTGGATAAACGGTTAAACCCAGTAAGCGTTGTGCTGTAATTCTGGTACCGATAATTCAACCTGTCGACAGGCAGTTCGTAAGACTGTTCTTTATTATTATTCGCTCGCTCAACCATTAGTTATCGCTCGCTCCAGCTGGTAACCTCCCATAGTGGATGCCGCTGGGTTCTTCTTTCTTGCGGTTGGTAACTTCCCATAGCGGATACCACTGCGTTATTCCTTCTTCATTATTGCCGTGTACTGGTATTCCGGCGTACCTATAACTAATTCGTTATTCTTTTAATCCAGTACCGTGCTAGCCACTGTGCTGTTGGCCCGGTACATCAACTTTACTTTCATCTCTGCCATACAATTGTAGTTTAACCTACAATTGTCCGGCCTATCAACTTACCTCTGCCGTTATCTCCTACTGTGATCGCGCCGTCTATACGGCTATTCATCATTCCAAAACGGGCGCAGTGCAACATTCACTGTGGTTTCCCCACCTCTCGGTCTGGCGGGAGAGTGGTCACGTCCAGCGGCTCCTGTGTCCTCGTCCCAGTCCGATGGACATGCCGAGTCAGCTTCGTCGCTTAAACGCTGGTCCGGTTCCTCCTCGTCACCACCTTGGGGCGAGAGTGGAAGCGTAGGTTCGACAGGTTGCACCACTCCCGGTCCACCACAGCACGCAGGCTCCCAGTCATCAGGCGTGACCGGCCGTGGCGGTGTCTGTCTGCGTTGTTGTTGTCGCACGGTTTCCTCCAAAAAGTCATGCAGACGTCGGCTGTCACTCTCAGCCTGCTGACGCATCTCCTCCATGCGTCTAGCCTCGTCCTCTGCGCGTCTGTGCAGTGCCTCAGTGCGCTGGTCTACTGTTTGGCTGACAAGTTGGTATACCTCCCTACGCACGGCAGTAGACACCTTGGAGGCAAGAGTAGTAACTTGTTTGGCCTCCGTCTGGGCTCGTTGCTCTTCCATCTCGACGCGTTGTTGTTCAGTGACAGGAGAAACCTGTCCTTCCAGTTCCAACTGCGCACACTCAGCATAAGAAGCAGCTGGGCCGGGAGTGCGTTGACGTCTTTGCTGGCGAGTACGTGGTGATTCCTGCATCACCTCTGCCTCAATGCCCTGTTGTAGATTTCGCCATGCAACGTCCCGGCCAGCACTACTACCAGTCTGTCGTCCACTCTGACTACTGGTTGCCGACCGAGAGCGAGTAGTGGTGGAGGAAGGACCCTTTTCACGCTGTTTAGTAGGTGGGTCACTTCCTGCCGGCAGTCGCAACGAACGAACGCCCTCCGACAGTTGTTCAACGCTAGATTGTAGCCGGGGCGAACGAATACGCAGCGGTTGGTCCTCAGCACTGGAACGTTGTCGCGGCAGGGCCTTGGCCTTGTAATGTGACGGTGGCGAATGCGCGTACCTCGGCGAACGAATACGCAGAGGTTCAGGCTCCGGCTGAGCCTTGGCCTTGGCCTTGGAACGTGATTGTTGCTGAAGCGCATACTTCGGTAGCAGACGCGCGTACCTCGGTGAACGGATACGCAAAGGTTCAGGTGATGGCCCTCTCCCTTCCTCTGGCTCATCTGAACTGCTACTAGCCACCACGCAGCGGCGCGGTTCAGGCAGCGGCTGTTTTGTCACCGGCGGTGGTACGTCCTCCTCTAACTGCCGGTCTCGACCAGATCTAGACACTCCACACGCACCCACCTGAGGTCTGGACGAAGCTCCAGGCGCAGCAATGGCTCTGTGTCCTGGCGGTGCGCTCACCCCTTGTCCTCGCTGCTGACGTAGCGGATACACAGCCAAGTTGGTAAAGGCCGGGTCTGCCGGCACGTTGACTCCAATAGGTAGTTGTACGGGCACCGGAAAATCGGCGCTGATGCGGCCGAAACTCGCCGGTTCCTCCCACGTCTCTAACGTCCACATCTGAGGCTGGTAAGAAACGGTTACCAGCGATGAGGGCGATGGCGGAGGCGGCTGCGTCACGTCTACCGTAGTAACTGAAGGCGGCCACTGTCCATACGGAGGCAGTGGCGGCGGCGGTGCAGTGGCAGGTGGCTGAATCTGTAGTGGCCACTGTGGCGGAGCAGTTGTCGGCCACACCGGCACTGGATTCCGAACAAGTGGCAAATAATTCGGCCTTACCGGCCGACGCTCGTCCTCCTCTCTGCTAGCCGACCGGCGCAAATCGTTCCTCATCTGAGCAGAGCTTACTTGCCGGTCCGACTTAACCGACGCAGCTCTGCCTCTCACTGCAGTAGAGCGCGGCGGCGTAGTTTCCGATACAGCAGTCAATCGGGGAACGTCTTCCACAATGGTGGACCCTGAAGATTCTGACGACGGAGCAGAAGTTTTGGTGATGGCTCGTCGGGGAACGTCGTCCACGGCGGTGGACCCCGAACGTTGATAAGGCTGAGTAGTAGTGGCTGCGGTAGTACCGACGTGTCGTTGGGGAACGTCATCCACAACAGTGGACCCCAAACGTCGGTAGGGTATGGCCCGAATGGCCAAACCTTGCTCGGTAGTGGAACGTGGCTGCATAAAATCTGACGCGTCGATTTGGCGGGGTACGTAATCTGCAGCCGTAGGCCCCGCTCGTCCGTCAGGTATGGCTCGAATAGCCAGACCCTCCTCCTCACTGGAACGTAGTGGCACGGAATCTGACGCGTAGGTTCGGCGGGGAGTGTCATCCACAGCAGTGGACCCCGACCGTCGGTGGAGCTGAGCAGTGTCAGTAGTAGTGCCGGTCTGTCGCTGGGGAACGGCATCCACGGTTGTGGACCCCAAGCGCCAGCCGGGCATAGCTCGACTAGCCAACCCTCCGTCTGCGTTAGAATAGAACTGAGTAGTTACTGGCTCACCGGTTGGCTGATGTAGTAGTCGAGACGTCGTCGGCGGCGCGCTACAAGTAGCGCCGGCTCGTCCTGAAGCAGTAGTAGTAGTAGTAGGAGCAACCGGTGGCGGCATGGGTCCTCGCCCCGGTCCCGACTCAGTGAGTTGTTGCTGATATTGCAGACGAGACGTCGTCTCTCCCGGCGCGCTACAGGAAGCGCTTCGGCCGGGTCTGGGTGTAGTAATTGCCGGCGGCGGCATGTGTCCTCGCCCCGGTCCTGGAGATGTAGCAGTAGTTGCCGGCGGCGGCATTTGTCCTCGCCCTGGTCCTGGAGGTGGCTGTGCGCTCGCTCCTCTTCCCGTGGGGAGTCCTCGACCCACGTCTCTCCTCCTCAGCGTTGGTGAGCTGTCGTTGTCGCACTCCATCCTTAGAATAAAAGCAGCGATTTAACAGAAATCTCGGTGGCACACCTCCAAATCTGTCCTAACCCGACACTTCTCTTGTTGGTTCCATCTGGGGTCGTGGACAGATGATGTTGTAGAAGAGGAGAGAAAAGATGTTGTTTTTGGTGATTACGCAGATTTTGTAGTAAAGGCAGGTTACGTCAATAAAACGATAACCGGCCGACAGCAAAACACGGTAGAAAAGCAGGAAAGACACGTTGTTGCACCGTTAAAGAAAAGTAGAAAGAAGAAAGTTGAAAAGAAACCGGGTTGACGATGGCTGCTGACGACGCTCATTAACCGCCCAGGAAACGTGTTGCTGGGGAGCCGAACGGAGGGGCCCTTTAACCGACCAGTGATCGTGTCGCTGGTGAGCCGTACGGAGGGGGCGACCTGAGAACCACCCGAGCCACACTGAGGCAATCGAAGCAGAACGCAGCGAGACCGCACTACAGGCAGTCAGGAAGACAGAGGCAGCTCACTTCAGGAGTCGACCGGTGCCTTGTCGCGCAGAGAGGCAGCTTTTCTAGGTTGACTTTAACACGCAACCAACTGCACACAAGAAACAAAAACAGCCAAAGTGAAGAAACCAGACAGACTTAGGGCCCGCCAGACAGATGTAGAATGTTCTAGAAACTATCACTCAAAATATCAGCCAATCACTAGCCTTCGTTCTTCTCGGCCCTCTCCTGATTGGTCGGAAGAACCGCGAGGAGCTCGGCGATCGGCGGCCAAACCACGCCCTGTCTCGTGTTTGCCGTAGGAGCCGGTTCTCGCAGCGCACCCTGAGTTGTCAAGGGTCCGGCGGCAGTTCAAAAAGGGCGGGTCTGTACATTTTTATGGCAAAAGCCGTTATGAAAGCATTAAAAACCAAAAATCAGAAGGAAAATTGCAGTGGGCTGAACTATTGCTCACTTTAGACTTTTCCAGTACCCGACTCCGTGGTGTATTTTTGACCGGCACCATGCAATCGATCGGTCATGGCATGCTCTTTCAGTTGAGACCGAAAGCTATAGATCCGACAGCTCAAACTACGGTAAAGCTATTTACATAGAAGTAAATTCCGTTTTTTTGGACAACGTGTGTGTACGTATAGTACAGACCGTATTTATGTAGACTAATATAACATACATAGCAAGGCGTCGATTTTGGATTGTAAAGCCCTTTAGTGCAGATGTAGTTGGTGTAAGCACATGCTGTGTGTTCATTCAAATCGGTCCACCGAAGTTGATCTGACCACGCCTTATCTCCGGAGTTTTCTGTAGGAACGAAGCTTTTAGCGTATAATGCAAATTGATTGATCGGGGTGGGTTGTTTAAGAAAGAGCCTGTTTAAGTTATGGCGACCTTTGATAGTGGTGCCAGTTTGGGCGATGGTCTCAGATTTGCTGAAATTTTGCATGCAAGCATTCTTACAAGCATTACTATTACTGATTGTTCATTTGGCAAAAATTCGCAGCAATTACGAATGTTTAGTTACCTGACCAGTGTGGTGCACTTTTTATCTAGGTAACTAGGTAACTAGGTATACCTAGTATTACCTAGTTAATATTCGGGAAAAGTACCTAGATTTACTTTACCTAGTTGCTGGTTACTCTATTTTACCTAGTTTTACTTTACCTAGTATTAAATCCACATAACTAGGTACTTCTAGGTAGAACAAGTTTACCTAGTTTGATATTTTCAGTCTTACGTGGCTTTTTCAGTCAGGAAACCTTCAAATTTTCGGCTTTCCCACAATTACAGTGGCCCAGAGAATGAATTTCTGACTTAATTGATCAATAAACTACAAATACAGGGTGTGCCAAAAAAAACAACCCAGCAGATTTTTCGCTGTAGCAACCGCAAATTTCAACCGATTTGAATGAATCCTTTTTTCAATGAAAGATAAATAAATTCTTAAAAGATTGCTGAAATTTTCATTAATGTGCTCTGCTTAGTTCCTGAGATATTGGCTCTCAAAATCAAAACAGTGATTTTCGCAGTGAACAAGAGGGATTTTTTTTAAATTCTGCACTTCGTAATAAAACGGATTCCTGCTACTGCTAAGGGCTCTTGGAGGCTTTACAGGTGACACAGAAACTCGGTTTACTTCAACACTAAAGTATCATTAGCCCCAGCAGTAGGAATCTGCTTTATTATGAAGTGCAACGGAATCGCTCTTGTTCTTTGCCAAAATCTGTTTCGCCTTAGAAATCAAATATCTCAAGAACTAAACTGTGAATCTCAATAAAAATTGCACCAATCTTTGAACAATTTATCAGTCTTTCATTCAAAAAAGGATTCATTCAAATCGGTTCAGATTCATGGTTGCAAAAGTAAAAAATCTGCTTGGTTGTTCTTTGTCACTGTTGTTCATTGCCAAAATCTCTGTTTTGATTTTGAGGACAAATATCTCAGGAACTAAGCAGGCTATCTTAATAAGCGGTACATCAATCTTTCAAGAATTTATTTATCTTTCATTTAAAAAAGGATTCATTCAAATCGGTTGAGATTTGCGGTTGCTACAGAAAAAACTCTGCTGGGTTGTTTTTTTTTGGCACACCCTGTATTTACTTGAAATGTGTCAAATTTCGTAAATTTTAACTCCGCTAACTTCATCATTGTTCTATTGAACCAAAAATTATATTTTGACTTGATTTCGAGCGTTTTAGGTTTACCTAGTATTACCTAGTTTTTCTGGGCTTTACCTAGTATTACTTTACCTAGTTTCTTAGCTGAGAACTTTACCTAGTATTACTTTACCTAGTTTTTTAGCTGACAACTTTACCTAGTATTACTTTACCTAGTTTCAAATTTTCAAAATGCACCACACTGTACCTGACTACAAATTGATTACAAACGAGACTACCTGAATTAGAATCAGAAAGTTTTGAACCGAAATTAGACAAGTACAAAGGCTGCAAATTGAAATTCTCTGAAGAAATAGGGCTACACACGGTCGTGAACTGCGCCGGAATGTTGGGTTGGGTACCATTTAGAGTATCAGTACCATAGACTGTTAACTGCCTGACTGTGTATGATGAGGTGCCATAAAATAGCTGATTGATCTGGAAATAGACAGTTTACAATGTACCTGTGGCACCCCATCCAAACGCTCTCAGTCGTGACACAGACGCATGCGGTTGCTTAAGGGACATGTTAGCTTCTGGTAGACAGGCGGGTACCATATTTGGTATGGAGTTTTTCAGCTCCAGTACAGCCAAGTCGATACAGCTGTCCATGGCGGCATGACAAGCTTTGTCTGACAACGTTTGACTTAAGATAGGCAAGGCCACTTTCCGATAGCTTGGATGAAAGTGTATCTGAGTGATTTGTGCGTACATGTACTTGTCCTTCTGTTCCTTCTGGTAGGGTGAACCTCCATACACCCAGCCTTTCCAGCTGCAGCCATAGAAACGGTCATCTTATAAATCATAACCGGTTACCTAGTGTAGTGGTGCAACTGACGAACAACATGGGCTGCAGTCAGTGCATAGTTCTGACCGATGTAGACTGCCGCACCTGTGAACTTGTGACATTTAGTTTTGCAGAATATTATTTCAATTGGGTAATAAACCTTTAATAAATTCCCCTTCAGTGTTTGTGAAGGTAACCCGTAGTGCCCACGGGAAACGCATGTAGTCATTTTGAGTGACAGCGTTGCCAAATACGATTCTTGGCTTTCGTCGGGACTAGACTCAAACTGATAAGCCCAGTACATTTTTGTACGGTCACATCAAAAACTATACTGATGGATAATAGTCGACAGAATCGCTGGCAACCCCACAGACTCCGCTGTTGAAAACTTCATAGCGCTTCTGCCAGTACGCAAAGAAATCAAATGTCCTCGTCATTCTGTAGTATCTACTGCCAATTTTAATGATAAAACTAAAATAAGCACTTGACCTACCCACTGACTCTGTAATTTTTCAGACACTGACACAAGATAGCAAAGGTTCCAGTACAGTTGGGCAACGGAACGTTGCACATTTTTGGCAGTGTTTTCACTGGTTTTCCATGTAGGATAGTTATACTTCCGTGAATTTGCCAGCACATCAACATACACGCCGTCAGAGCTGAGCCTTCATGTGCTATAAGTGATTATTTGCTGCTAATATCTTGTTTATTTTTCACAGATTATCTCTCTTACAAGTAACGTCCAATTCAGGTCGGGAAGCGGTATGAGTTGTGCTAGCAGTTGAGGTATCAGAGAAGCTGAACATTATAAAAATACATCCTAGCATGTAAGACATGATCTAACAGTACGTTTCTGCCTTCACTGGTTATGGAAAGGTGGAATTAGAATGTCAAATAGCAGACCACCCATGAAGTGCAACGTTTTCTCTTGTGACTTTTTATCTCACATCACAAACTAATTTTATTTTATGATGATCAGTCATTGTAGTAGTTGAATGACTTCAAGAATAAAATGAAGACAGGTTGCTAAGCATCCGGCACACACTGTTCTTTGCATGCAGCTTTTGCATAGCGGCAGACGAAAAGAAGTTCTCGACGCAGGTCAACGTTCAACGAACATTGTCCAACGATGCATGCAGCTAGCATACTAAACATAGATTCACCTGTTGAAGAAGAACACAAGCTTGATACAGTGCCCAGCAGCCGCCACTTGAGGACAGAACCATCTCCTTCAGCTTTGTGACATTGTCTGTCTCGACACAATAGGCCACTCCCAGAATCGCCCTTAAATCAAAATCAGAACTGTTTGTAGCTCAGAGAGAATGTAAAAGATCTTTACAAAGCAAGTAGAAGTTGTTTTCTTATAGAAACCTTCAGTACAGATGTAGTTTTCGAACGAACATGGATACCTTTGCGTCAAATCTGTCCAGTGTAGCTGAGTGGTAGGTGTGAGGTGTTCTAGAGAAAGTATAGGTTTTCAAGTTTTTAAACAAGTCAAGTCAGAACTGGGTAAAGAAAACATCCAGTTCAGAAGAATATCCAGTTACTACTCTTAGCAAAGATCAGATACCGGTGAGTCCCCAACCAAAGGCCCTCAGAGGAGCGACAGACACTCCAGGCAGCATCTCTGACATGGTGCCTTCAGGCAAACACGCAGGCACCGTGTTTGGAATTGGATTTTGTAGTTTCACCACTGCCAAGTCTATGCACGAGTCTCTGGCACGTGAACAGGCAGTCCAAGCCACATCCTTCTTTATAATGTGCAACGAATTCTTCACGTAGCTGGAGTGGAACCAGAACTCTGTCACTTTGGCGTACATACTTTTGTCTCTCTGTTCACTGACATATGGGGAACCGCCATAAGCCCATGCTGTCCACCTTAAAGTTGGCGCTATTTTAGTGTTTTCTTCATGTGTATTCATGTGAAGCACAGTACAGACTACAGTTAACTTGGCAGTGGAAAATAGATTCTACATACCCTTTATTATGATAGACTTCATGAAACGAATGGGCCGCAACAAGTGCATAATCTTGTCCAATGTAAACTGCAGAACCTGTAGATATGTTGAGGTTAAATTTGACTACAAAGAAACATGCTGACAACACCTAGACCACGTTCTCGGCGGCCACTAGTGGTATAGGTGATACGCAGAGACCATGGAAAGCGCATGTAATCGTTGTCGGTCACAGCTGTGCCAAATACTACCCGCGGCTGTCTTCTCTGCTATAATCAATCAAGAATTTTAAACGACACTTTGTTGCAGAGTCAAGTAGTAACTGATCGGTAGTAGTGCAGTGAATCACTGGCGACCCCGCAGGTTCCGCTGTTGAACATGTCATATCTTCTCTGCCAGTAATCGAAATAATCGAATGTTTGTCTCATTCTGCAAAATTTTTCTGTTCACTACTGATTTGCTAAGTGTCTGCAGCTTACCCTGCCATTTTATAGCTCTTGAGACAGTTATAAGTGACAGCGTAGGTGCCAGTAGAATTGGGAAACTTGGGACGACACTTGTTTGGCATTGTTTTTATTGGTTTACCATGCATCATAACAATAGTTCCATGTTTCTGCCAGCAGAAGAATAGGCATACGGACAATGCTGAACCTTCCTTAGCTGGAAGAAGCATGATTTTTCACTTCACGTTGTCTATCTTCTTCTCTTACTACTGACATCCATTTCTGGTCGTGAGGCATCATAAGTTGTTTGAGCAGCGACGCTATTGACGAAGCCGAAGATTAGAAAGACAATGCTCAGAACCACACACATCATTACTCGGCGTTTTCGTAAAACTACAGTCTTCTAATCATCAGAGCACATATTGGTTGCTGTTAAAATTGTGACTTGTAGTAGTTATAAACAAGCGACATTTGAATATCAAGAGACCACCCTTCAGCCCATGAAAAACAGAACTGTGCCTGAGATGCGTATTTTTAAAATTGAACTGAACTGAACTGAACTGAACTGAACTGAACTGAACTGAACTGAACTGAACTGAACTGAACTGAACTGAACTGAACTGAACTGAACTGAACTGAACTGAACTGAACTGAACTGAACTGAACTGAACTGAACTGAACTGAACTGAACTGAACTGAACTGCCAACTCACTGCATTGAAAACACAACCTAACTAAACAAAAAATATTTGATGCTTTGTTTGGTGTACTACAGACACACTCATCGATTTACTCATCTAAAAATAGGTACAGTACAATCTAACAGACACCTGCTTTCAATCGAGACATTGTGCTCTACATGCCTCTTTAGCATGTTGACAAACAAAGAGAAGTTGAGAACGAAGATCGACATGGATTGAGCATTGGCCACTGATGCATTTCTTCACTCTGTCTGCCAGCGACTGGGTCCTTGTGGAACAACTGCCAGAAACAATGCCCATCAAACGCCACTTAGTCACACTTCCATTCCCTTCCATTTTATGACAGTCACCATCTCGACACAAAACACCGCTGCCTGAGTCGCCCTGCAATAATATTTACCCCATATGTATCCCTTACAGCAATTCCCAAGTTCAAAACCACTTAAACAAATAAATATGCTTTCTGTTCAACATGTACTGTAAAATTGAGTAACAAAATTATTTAACTTTTGGCTCAATCCTCTGGCTGTTCGCTATCCACTATTATTCTCTATTTTCTGCTTTCTTATCTCTGTTTGTCCTCCATGTCTTATTCTGGACTTCTGTTCTATTCTTTAATTAATGTTCGAAATTTAAAGAACATAATAGAATTGAGAATAATATTCTAGGCACATTTGCTTACATAGCAAGTAGCAGTGTTTTTGTTGGAGAGACCTTCAGTGCATATGTAGTTCGAATAATTAGAACTGCATGGAAACTTTTCAGTCAAATCTGCCCAATTCAGTTTACCATTGAAAAAGGGCTGTTGTACACTAAAATGTTACATTTTGTACACACATAATTGATTTTTGCTTTCTACAACATTAACCTGCAAAATGAAAACTTTATAAACTTTTAAAGGTGCCAAACTGAAATTCTGTAAAAATCACTTACCTGCTTACTCCCCACCCAAACACTCTCAGTGATGAAATAGATGCTCCAGGAAGCATTAGAGGCGTGTTGCCATCAGGCAAACATGCAGGCACCATGTTTGGTATATTATTGCCTTCCAATTTTAACACTACTAAGTCAATGCACTCATCTTCGGAACTGTCACATAAGTCCCACGCTTCTGTGCTGTTTTTGATATTCAATGACAACCTTGCATAGCTGGGGTGGAACCAGAAATCGGCTACTAGGGAGAACATACCTTTCTGTATCTGTTCACTCACGTAAGGTGAACCACCAAAAGCAAAAACATCCCGCCTGAAATGAAAGAAAATTCCATCAGAATTAGTTAATAACTTGTAATTTAGTTGTTGCTCTGAAAGTTTGGTTACCAAATTCCGACTCTTGCTAGAACTATGCGCAGGAAATTTTACATTTCCGTTGAAATTTTCGAACTTTCGAGCGTATTCGATCGAACTGGTTTGTTAACCGACTTGCGGTGCAAAGTGGAAAAGTTGCTGTAACTACCTGTACTGGCACACCGGACACCTTTTAGACCGTTTTCAAAAAACATTTTTAATTTAACCCCTTGATACCTACCTTTTTGGCTGATGTCTTTTTACTTTTTCGGGGGCGTGATGTCAGCCGCGTCCCAAAAATTTTTTTCCAAATGTCGACCTCCCGGAGACATCCGCCGTATTTTTAGGAGAAAGGACGCCATACCGGCTGACGTCATTTTTTAGGAAGCACGTCAGCACCTGTCGGTGGTCCCCGACAGAAAAGGGACGATAGACATCCTAAATGGAGATGTAGGTACAGGGGACGTGTTCACAGAGTATGTTTGACAAAACTGACCAACCCTAAATGGTCGAAATTATATTTATGGCCCAGCTGGTCAACTGTGAATGCTTAAAATTTATCTCGAATGATGTTTGACTGAATTGCTAAATGACAAGTAAAATTTTATTGAGATGTAGTCTATCAACAAGCTTTTTTCTGTGATGTGATGGATTTTAGCCAAGCTTCTGTCAGAGACAAATTCAATTCATTGCTTGTTCTGCGCACCGTTAACGCTGGCATGGAGCTAGAGGGGAATATCAACTTTGGTTGCCGACAGCAAGCGGTAGCAGAAACATTTTTTGGCAGGACAAGAAATTCTGGAACAGACTGTTTTCTGTCATCTGTGTCTAAGAAATTGATAATGGCTTTTGAGACTGAGTTAAGCAATTGCACACACTGCTTTCTAGACTGACCGGCGGACGGTTTGCCTAATAAAAATTGGCGCACTGCTTTCTAAACACTGACCGCCGGTCGACTGGATAAACTAAAAAATGCGCTACTGCTTTTCTAACCACTGGACTGTTGATGGTGGACTGTTTCCGCAATAAAAGTGCCTTTCTAATACTGGTTCAATACGAGTTCATCCATGTGTACTGTAGGGCCAAACAGCGAGTTCGAAACTGCAATTGTAGCTAAAAACAGTTGCTGTTTCCAATGTCCCCTAGAGACGTGTCACATCTCCTAGCTCTAGGGATGTCCATCCCAAAAGGGATCTGATGCAGAAATAATTTTTTTGGGAACTCTTTCTCTACCAGCGACAAAAGGATGTCCGACATCCTAATCGCGAGGAACACGACCGGTCTACGCCCTCGGGGCATCCGCCGTCGAGGGCTTCGACCAAAAATGCTGATGTCAAAAACGCGGTCGGCGTCCTAGGCCCGAGGACGAAGACCGTCGTAAAAGCGACATGGTACAGTAGGTACAATGTATCAAGGGGTTAATAACAAAAATTGATGGCCATCAAAAAAATTTTTTTACCAACTGTGGAAGACACTGCAATTTAGATGCCAGAATTAAAATGCCACTTGCTTACCGATTATGATGGAAATCGTGGAATTGATGGGCAGTTGAAAGTGCATACTTCTTACCAATATAAACTGCTGATCCTAAAGGAAAATGATGGAAAAGATAAAAATATAACCAGTCATTCAGACACCATTCAAAGCTAGTCAGGTACATAAGTCTCGTATTATTCATACAAGCAAAAGATCAAGATTGGTGCATTGCAGAAGTATATCTTTGTCTAAATATCATCAATTATTATATTAATCGATTTTCGCATTGTAAAAACTTCGAGCCATTTCCTTTCTTGAATTCGCTAGCAAAACAGAAGTTTCATTGTATTCTAGTATAGCAAATAAGATAAGAAATTCCATCAGGGGAGTGTGGCAACCCTAGCTGTTAGAGCGTTTGCAAAGTTTCTGATGTTTTTTGGGGTGCAAGGATTACCTGCCCGACGCAGTGATCTATTGATGGCATAGAAACATACCAATATTTTCAAAACTGTATTTGCTTGGGTTGAATGATGTCAGACGTAGAGACCATGGAAATCGCATGTAGTCATTACCTATTCTGTGCTATGCCATATGAACAATTAATTAAAATCAGATACATCCTAAATACGTTGAGTGAGACACCTTGAAACCTCAGCAGAAGGGATGCCATTTTGGTACCAGTCAGTACGAAATATTGTATATTTGTTGCTTCTCTTAGCTTTTCTTATTTATTTAGAGCGATATTCAAATGACACAGCACTGGTTAGGTTTAGTTGTTACTGGTTGCAGCATTGCCGAAAACTACTCTTGACTGTCTTCGTTTCTATAGAAGGCACAAATAGTTTTGGTAAGCAGTGATTTGAGGAGTGCACTGATCGGTAATATGGGAAGGAATCTCCGGCAAGTCCGCACGCTCCGCTGTTAAACGCTTGATACCGTCTTTGCCAGTAATCCATGTAATCGAACTCCTTGGTCATGCTGCAACTATCAACGGTTTAGTACTGCAGTACTTTTGTAACAGAACTCTTTAATACAGTTTAAGTTTATTACACCGCACTGGACAGTAAAGAACCCATAAAGGGCTACGTGCGGCATGCGAGGCAATCACCGGGCTCGAACGAACTTCTACTATGTGTCTAACGCTGGGTGCATGGCAGGCAGAGTTTTTACCAGTACACCACAGACGCATAGTCAGAATAAGTGTATGCTCTGCTCACCCGTTTACTTTGAACTTTTTGAGGCACTGATACATGAAATCGAAGATTCCGGTTGAGTTGGGAAACTGGGGAGTGCACTTTCTATTCAACGTCTTAGCCGTTTTACCCACATGTAAACTAGCATTTGTGGAGTATTTGACGAAGCAAACTAGAGTACAGGCTGGTAATGCTGTACCTTCTTCGACTGAAAAAATTCAGTGCTTTAAAGAATGGCTACATTTGACTTTTAATTTAAAAATTAATCACATGAAGCATCAACTTCTGGTCGTGAGGCATTGTACGACACTTTTCCACCACCACCAAACGTAGGGATTAGCAGAATAGTGGCGAATGCCAGATTCATCGCTAGACTGGGTTTCTTCTTTCTAAACAGCACTGCAGCACTGAAAGTTGAATATATTACATATTATGGGCCACCCTGGAGTTTGAGCCTGTAGTAGGTGTCAAAATTCATATTAAAGGTACTGCAAAGCGAAGGAGCACAGCGTTTTGCCTGATATGATTTGTGTAAAGTACCAAATTGCACTTGATTACATTCATCAAGTTTTCTCCCAAGTTCTAAGGATAATTATTATTACCATTTACAGAAGTAACTTAGAAGCGAACAGTCAGCTTCAAACTGAAAGAATGTCAGCGTTTAGCCCACTAACCCCTTGATGCACACCGTGCCGGAATTCCGGCACACCATGTCCTTGGCCTAGGACTTCTCCATGTTTTTTTGGGACAAGGCAAAATTTCCAAGTCACCAAAAACAAGAGCCTCTGTTTTGCGGAGTTTGGGGGTCGTGGTGGCATGTGACGTGGGACAGTGTCCCATGTCCATTTTTTAGTTTTGTTCCACAGCCCCCAAAAAGTGCATCACGACATAATTACCTCATGGGAAGAGGTCAAACGTGATGACGTCCATGAAAATGACCATTATGTTTTTAGGAGGGATCCGGGACAAAATTAATGTCCACTATCTCAAGTTAACGGATTTCGGTGATTAGTGCAAAACGTATTATAATGCACACAACGTTTGATTTATGTCTGCCCGGCATCGTTAAGCATAGCAGAACCTTTTGCACATAATATATCACATACTGTTTATGGCACGTACATAACATTTATAAGACCAGCACTTCATCATTTTCCAAGTCACAGGCCTGTTGTTGGGTTTCCAACTAAAAATTGTGATAGTAGAAGTTTGTTCTTTGCCACCTTTTACGAGCACAAACCATCTGCAATTCGTCCGGTCCATCCATATCCTTACGCGGAACCTCATCGGAAGGACCACCCAAGGGTTTATCCACCTACATGGCATTAACAGCAACGCCAACCTCCAGCTTTCTAACAACAGGAAAATTAACAGTAAAGTTAGCAGTAGGTAACCTACATTTCCGACCAGTAATTAGTAGGAGAAAATTCATAGCATGTTTCCCTCCATTTCGATAGCAAAACAAATTCTGACCAAATGCCCAAGTCCATAAAATTCAATTTTCTATGAATTAGAGAGGAATTATTCCGTAAAATTAAGAGTAAAGCTAGCACGGTAGCTACCCTACGTTTCTCGACCAGTAATTAGTAAGAGAGAAATTCATGGAACAGGACAAAAATACTTTCCTCCATTTCGGTGACAAAACAAAAATCTGACCAAATGCCCAGGTCCATAAAACGCAATTTTCTATGAATTCATGTGGCAAAGTTCGGTAAAATTAACAGTAAACGTGGTGCGGTCGCTACCCTACGTTTTCCGACCAGTAATTAGTCAGAGAAAAATTAATAGCATGGGTTAAAAATTTTTTCCTCCATTTCGGTGGCAAGACAAAATTTAACCAAATCCCTAAACCCATAAAATGAAATTTCCTTTGAATTAGAGGGGAAATATTAGGTCAAATTAACAGTAAAGCTAGCGCGGTAGGTATCTTGTACATCTTCCGACCAGTAATTAGTCAGAGAAAAATTAATAGCACAGGAGAAAAATTTTTTCCTTCATTTCGGTGGCAAGACAAAATTAGACCAAATCCCTAAACCAATAAAATGCAATTTTCTATGAATACAGGCGGAAAAGTTCTGTAAAATTAACAGTAAACGTGGTGCGGTAGCTACCCTACGTTTTCCGACCAGTAAATTAGTAAGAGAAAAATTCATGGCATAAGAAAAAATTTTTCCTCCATTTTGGTGGCAAAACAAAATTTGACCACATGCCCAAGTGCATAAAATGCAATTTTCAAAGAATTCGAGCGGCAAACTTCGGTAAAATTAACAGTAAACGTGGTGCGGTAGCTACCCTCCGTTTTCGACCAGTAATTAGGTCAAGGTTTGTGGTCGAAACCTGAGTATCAGAGTAGCTGCTATTATTTTTTTCTATTTCATTTTTGCTTCTTATTCATTTCTTTCCCTTTTATTTCTCTGCTTTTAGTAAGAGAAAAGTTCATGGTACAGAAGAAAGATTTTTTCCTCCATTTCGGAAAACTTGACTAATCTTGAAACAAGCTTAAATATATAGTTTATTATGAATAGGGGATTAGGACGATAAAACAACAAATTTCCGACCGATTACGGCTGATAAAACCCCAGGACCACGTCAACGATAAGTGTCCATGTCTCCAGGGATGACGGCTCGGACTTGGCTTTTTTGCAATTAAAATTTATGTCCGAGGGCGGTGACTTGGGAGGGATGTCGAACCGGGGACGCCACATTGCATCTCATGGAGAAGTCCTTTCCAAATCCTTGAAAACACGTTCCAACTCACCGTCCGGGGAAGTAGGCTTGTTTTGCCCTCGTCTCAAAACATGCCCACTTCCACCCCCCGAAAATAAAAAGGGAAGTCGACATATTTGGTGTGCATCAAGGGGCTAAATAAAAACACAAAAAATCACACAGAAAATATTAAGAGACTGCTCTGGATCGATTGAGTCTGGGTATTCAGACGCCAACATTGAAATTTTGCTCCAGTTGTAAAGACTGACTCTAAATTCTCTGGAAAGCAGAAACACAAAACCAACTCGTTTTTTTTTACGTTCGGTTGTTTTGAGAAACTGGCAGACTCAGAAATGCTGTAGCCTGAAGTATTGCTTCTGGCCAGAAATTCACTATAATCTTTCTGGCTTGAGATGACGTTTAGATCTTGACAGACTGATACCATAAGTTTAGTGAGGGGATATCATGATGCAGTATTTAAATTTGATTCGGTAGGTGTGGTTTGAGGTTTTAAGCAAAACTGAGACCGTAGCGTAAAGTTAGGAGGGTATGTCTTTGTGATAGAATTGTTTACGCTCTGCAGTCAGATTCGCATTTCTTATGATCGGTTTTACGGACACTGTACCAATAATGTTTGCGAAAGTGACAACAAACAGAAATCTTTTAATTTCCGAGGCACTTTGCAGTATTCTCCATCTAGCCTATTGATTTCAAGGTGTTCATTTTTTGCGCTTTGGTGCCATTTCCAGCTGTACAAGCTATGCCCAAATGCGGTGAGTAAAACTATGTAACGTTCTATGGAGGATGGTACACCCCACCAAAGAGCAATATTTGTCAGGTGGAAGGAAACTTTCATACATCAAGGACCACGGCGTACGTAACTGGTTGAGCAAGGCAATCTTTCCGCTGCACGAAATACAGGTGCTTGCTTGCTTAGCAAATTTGAAATACTAAAGATACAGCAGTATAGCAAGTACGTGTAGTTTAATTAATTGTAGTAGTATGTACATGTGAACATTATGCAAAGAGCAGTATAAATACACCCATCCTCCGGATTTCAAAATTTAATCAATTGCACACTGCAATAGTTCTGAAACTCGCTGGGGTTGTTACGCAAGAAGAACAAAAGACGATTAATTTTAACATAGAATTTACCGTTACGTCATAAACCTGCTACTGCACTTACAGACGGATCAAGTACGGTTGAACAGTTTGCTTTCAACGGAGGCTCCCTTTCTTATCCACACTGCTGTTGACAGGCCTTCTTAGCATGATTACAAATGAAAACCAGCTGCGGACGCAAGTCAACGTGCACGCTGCAGACGTGCCTCAGACAGTTGGCGAGTGCGTTCGACTTGACGTGTATGTTAAGGAATCTAAATCCGGCGCAGAAATCGGAGACGATCGCCACCAGACGCCATTTGATCACCGAGCCGTCGCCCTCCACTTTATGACACTGACCGTCTCGGCACAACACACCGCTGCCTGAGTCACCCTTGCAACAGAAACACTTCACATTCGACAGATACTTTTGCCAACACCTTTTTACTGTTAAAAAAAGAAACTGGTTACCTGAATGTTACACCTATACTAGAAAAGTTTTTTAAGTTTACGTAGCAAGTAGTAGCATCCCTGTTTAGAAGCCCTTCGGTACACACATAGCCTGGGCCATACTCGCACTTATTTTTCACTTTCAGATCCACCCAGTGTAGCTGGCTTGGCTTGTCTGTGTCTTCCTCTGCTTTGTCTAAATCAATTTGTTTGTCAGCCCAGTTAGAAGAACAAACGCGGTTTCGGTTGCACTGTACAATGTAGTTTGTTCTACCTAACCAAGTACACTGAAAACAAATTTCAGCTGACTATAATAGAATGTAGTATAAAGGTGCAGCGTGTATTGGTTAGCTGCCGTAACCCTAGTCAGAGTAGTTTCTATTTCTTACCTACCATTTTCAGTTATCTCTGCAACGATTTTCCATTAGAAATCATACGTGAACACATTTGCAAATTAATGGTAATATGTACTGTAAATGTTATAACAGCGAGAAAAGAACTGAGATTCGATAAATTTTTGGCCGGCCTTTTTACCATATAAATAAACCTGCAAGAGGCTCTGTGTCTGCCCCTCTCTTTAACATGTAACGGTTTAACGTTGGACAGAGCCAATCAGCAGAGAACTAACCAGTCATTCCCCATCCAAAAGCTCTGAGAGCAGCAACAGACACTCCAGACAGTGC
Organism: Sabatieria punctata; assembly: GCA_030248155.1. NCBI lineage: Eukaryota > Metazoa > Nematoda > Chromadorea > Araeolaimida > Comesomatidae > Sabatieria > Sabatieria punctata. Next base: position 52,675 of record JASANB010001071.1, read on the forward strand.
CAACGACATTTTAGCCTCCGGTAAGCATGCGGGCACCATATTTGGTATAGAATCTTGCAGCTTCAGGACTGCCAGGTCAATGCAGTCTTGCTGAGCCCGTCTGCATGCTGCTACAGCCAAAGTGCGATTTTGGATAACCAGCGATATACGCAAATAGCCCGGGTGGAAAGTAATCCGACTAATTTTAGACCACATCCGTCTGTCGTGTTGTTCTTGTACGTACGGAGAGCCTCCGTAGGCCCAGCCACCCCGTCTGAAGACCTTCATAAGTTGGTAATTTTAAATGACAATTATAACCCCTCAAAAAGACGGTAGTAGATATGGAGCCAAAGCGCGAATTCGCGATTTTGTGAAATTCCGACCTGAAAAAATCAATGACGACGAATCTCCAACCAAAATCGCCGCCGTGCGAAAGAAAATGGCGTATAAATCGCTTTTTGAGAATTTCAGATGAATTCGAAATTTGGCGAATTTGCAGACAGCAAATGCTAAGGCATGGAAAAACGCGATATTGCGATACTGATCTTGAGAAAAAGGCGAATGATGTGAGTTTCAGATGGCCAAAAATTTTTGCGATTTTGCGTCGATTCGCATATGAGTCATCACGCATTTCAGGCGATACAGCTGTTCCTGCGAATTTTATAGTCGTCGCGAAGGAGATAAACTGATCATTTCAATATAAACGGGAAATTAACACGCTGTTAAAATTTTGCGCGCTATCCAGCTTTACCATCATTCATTCTAGCTAATCATTATTAACCTCTTGGAGGCAAATTGCACGATTGAAATTGCTAAAACAACGGAATGTGATTTTGAAAGGATGCAATGCAAGAAGACAAAGAAAACCGATTACTCTTTGTTGAAGTAAAAGTCGCGAAGCACGTGGGCCGCAGTAACGGCGTAGTTATCGCCAATGTAAACAGCAGAACCTAAATCAGTCAGAAAATACGAACTGAAGAAGAGATCCGTTACGGTAAGGGAAATCAGGGTGGGGTGAAAAAACGTCACACATCTACGTAGTAGCTATTCTTAATAGAGCAAGAAAATAAGCTGTTTTACCTAATTGTGTTTCGACACCGTTAAAAGTTTCAGTTAAACGGAGCGACCAAGGAAAGCGCATATAATCGTCTCGCGTTACAGCAGTACCAAATACTATTCTTTGCTTCCGTCTGGCCTAAAACAAAAGATCTTTTTCTTTTTTGAGCCAGTACTGTTCGTAGTAGCAAAAGATCTAACAGATGACCGGTAGTACTCCAAAGAATCAGTGGCAACCCCGCACTCCCCACTGTTGAACAGATCGTGCATTCTTTGCCAGTAGTTGAAATAATCGAATGTTCTGGTCATTCTGAAAGTCTATTTTGTTCGCTACTTTTCACTTTTCTTCTATTCATTAACTCGTCAATTTTGAAGTTCTTCAGACATTGGTAAATGACATTGTAGATTCCGGTACCGTTGGGAAACTTGGGGCGGCACCAATTAGGCATTGTTTTCACCGGTTTTCCATGAATCATACTGATCGAGCCATGATGCTTCATCCAGCACATCAGTAGACACACCGACATAGCCGCGCCTTCTTTGGCTAGAAAACACACTGATTGGTTTTTTGCCTCGCTCCTTTTTTTCTGGTACTCAGTTTAGTTTTAGTTTTATTCATACGTGTAAAACTTGTACACAAGATGAACGAATGGAATTAAATCCAGAAAAATTGTTCACCTTTTGTTAGTAGCTAAACACATACACGACAAACCAGCAAACTAAAACTACAATGTATGTTCAATATCCTAACTTGTCAATCAAACGTCTTCCTACTAGCAAATTATAAACTGCTTCAGTTCTGACCTCTCGCTTAAAATCCTGCTTCTCTAAATTAACTAGCGCCTCAGAAAGAGCGTTCCAAAGCTGCGCCGCTCGATACAGACATGAAAAACGAGATCGTTCGCGAGCCACTGCTGGGATTAAAATGGACTTGGAATGTGTGGTGCGACGCAATGAACGTTCTCTCTGTCCGGTTCTTAAGTAGATCACTCCTCCCGGCAGCACGCGAGCACCAGACAAGTAGTTGTGCATTAGCTGTAGACACAGTTCTGCATTCAGCCGAAAAATTGGCGTGATTTTTGTCTGGTTCAGTAGCTGTTGGTATTCCAAAGTGAAGTCATTCAGGATCAGACGACAAGCAAATTTCTGCACTGACTCCAGTTTCATGCGGTCCTTTCGATTCACTGGATATACGACCGGCAGAGCATACAATAATGACGGACGGACTATGGTCAGATACAAACGGCGCATTATTGAAGGCTGAACGAACTTTCGGATTGTACGGTTGGCGGCACCCAATGCGCGCTTAGCTTGAGCAGCAGACTTCTGAGAATTCAGATCAAATGCCAGCTTCCGGTCCAAAATAACGCCCAAGTACCTTACTGACTGAGACACTGGCACTTCCACCTTGTTTACCAGAAGCGGTTGAGAGAATGTGGGGGCTCTGGAGATACACTAAAGAGCATCACCTGTGACTTCCGTGGATTTAATGCCAATGACATTTCAGCAAAAGCAGCAAAAATGGACTGGCAGTCTGCTGCGATGTCTGCTTCAGCTGTGGGCGATGTCATGGGTAAAAGGTAGCAGAGATCATCAGCAAACAAAATCATTCTTGCTCCAGCAGAAAGCTGTAGATGCGTGATGGAGTTAACATAAGCAATGAAGCAGAGAGGCCCAAGAACGGAGCCCTGTACCACTCCTGAAAGCACTGGCCGCACTGAGGAACACTCGCCTTCCACTCTGACTCTTTGCGAACGCTGTTCGAAATAGGACTGCAGAATACACAACAGAACAGGCGGCACTTTGTAGATCGATCGCAGGCACTTGAGCAGCTTTGAGTGCACTACCGAATCAAACGCTTTCGATACATCGAAAAAGACTCCAGCTACAGCCGTGCTGATGTTTCGCTGAACGCATTGCTCAAAACCGTTGATGACGCAAGACTCAAAATAGAACAAAGCGTCTGTTGTTGATCGCTTGGTTCTAAATCCAAACTGACTGCTGCTCAACTGAGGTTCGATATACGGCTGTAATAGCTTATAAATGTGGCGTTCGCAGATTTTGGCTGGCAGAGAAAGAACACTAACTGGGCGATAGTCCACCGGTAAATCAGAACCAACCACTTTGGGCACTGGGGCAATTATGGCCTCTTTCCAAACGGTAGGGAAAACACCTTCTGCCAGCGAACGGTTGATCAGTACCGCCAAGGAAGCAGAGAGTAATGCAGATCCTTCTTTGAGCATAATAGAGTAAACCTCGTCATAACCAGGAGCAGTAGCCACGTTCATTCTGCTGATTTCTGTGCTCACAAAATCCTCCTCACACATCATTTCAGGTGACAGTGGTTGTATCTGCTCTGGTTCAGCGTTATCTGGCAGTGGTAGACTGTTAAAATGAGAGTCATACTGGTCGGCTAAGAGATTTGCTCTTTCTGCAGCGCCGCACACCAAATCATTCTGCCGGTTCCTGAGAGGAGGCAGGCAGTGGAGGTCGTGGGCCTTTCGTGAAATAAGCGATTGTGTCATACAGCTGCTTGACTGAGACCACCGCACCAAAGCGACGCTCTACAAACTCGCACTTAGCTTGCCAGACTGCTTTGCCACACCGTTTTCGGAGTTTTATGAATTTATTCCAATGCAGCTGGTTTTGCGTACGTCGCCATCGAACATGAGCAGTGTCTTTGCGCTTGAGCAAGTTAAGCATTGGCTTTGACATCCAGGGTTTAGGCTCTCGGCCACCAATCTGTCGTCTCGGAATGGTGTTTGTCGCCGCTGACTTGAGCGCAGCCTGCCAAGCTTCTGCTGCATCATTGGCAGTAGCTGCCAGCACTACAAGGTCGGTCAGATTTGATGCTTGTAACTGATTGCGGAAGCCATCCCAGTTGGCGCGCTTGAAACACCATACAGTTCTCCTAGAAACTCTCCTCCTAATTGAAGGCGCGGGAAAATGAACCCAAAGCAAAAGATGATCTTTTTCTATGGGTGACAGAGCTCCCCAGTTTTCCACAACATTTGAATTTGACACAAAAATGTGGTCAATGGCTGCACTTCTATGAGTAGCCACCGTCACCAGCTGAATTAGCTGGTAATTCTCACAGAATTCACTCAGAGGTCCAGCTCTGTTCGTGAAATCCAGGACGGGACGCCAGGTACGTGGTATGTGAAATCACCGCATCTAAGCCACATAGCAATAGTGCAACGGTTTGAACTGTGAACATGACTTGCCGTCTCTGTGTTACGCTTGGCTGGGCATACGACCACACACAGTGCAACGTATACACGCGTGAGACAAACATTTTCAGATGCTTTCTGCAACTGTACAGATTGTAGTTCGCATGCAAAAACATAACAGACAGACAGACGGACGCAGATCGGACAAACTTTTAGGGTTTAAAAATGCAGGATACAAATTTGGTTTGGTAGATCGATTACTTTGTGAAAGGTTTATGATTTCCGTACATTTTCATGCCAGCAATTGAGATTCCTCGACGTTATTCTTTGCGGATTGGAAATCGGCCACTTTTGCAAAGGTATTTATACTTAGCATTGTATTCTTATTCAATTGTTTAAATAGTTTTGCAAATTTCTTTGAAGGGCAAGTCCTTGTATACCATATAGATATGTATCTATGTAGTAATCCAGAAAATAGGCTGACCAAATCAGCTATATTCTGGACCACCTTTTGGACAGTGCGATCGCAACACCTGAAACGTCCATGGCTAATGCCACGTTCATCAGTTCTGCTTTTCTGGTACCATAGATACGATGCTAGCTAACGGCGTTTTGCATTAGGCCAAGGCTATGAATAGCGAAAAAATAAGTGCAAATGCGATGACTCTATGCTCTATTATCCATCTTCATCCATTAATTAATGTCAGCCAGAAGGCGTTTTGCATCGAGAAAACTAATCATTCACCTCATGACATTTGTCTCCGTTTTTCTACACGCAACAGTGCGGCGACGAATTTCGTGAAGCTATCGGTGTGCAGGCAGTTCTTTTGCAAAAAAAACCGCTACTTAGCGCCCTTCTCAATATGAGGACCGGTCGAAAATCAAGTACTACAGCAGGAAACAAGAGCTATAAGACGTTTATTCTATTAGTCTGTTCAAAAAATATACGACCTAGCGGTTTTTTGCAAATATAACACTTTACGGAAGCCTTGGGTCTCAGGGTCAGGACCAAAGTTGTACGTAGAGGAGCTCGAGATCCGGTCAGCAGTGAACCCTTCTGGGCTATGTTTATTTGAACCACTAAGTTCTGCACTGGACCATCCTTCTCATTGGAAGCTGGATCACGCTGTTTAGGGTGAGATTATCAGGGGCCAGCCAGCAGTGCCGGATTCGTTTCCAACGGTTGAACACACGGCTCAAAATCTCTCAAGCAAATCAGTCTGCCTGGCCTAATGTTTTCCACCTTTTCTGTGAAATTAAAAAAATGGCATTTTCAACAACATCGGCGAGTAGCATAGCATTAGTGCATTGGACCGGAAATCCACAGAAGCTGGGTTCGATTCCAAGCTACGTCATTGCATATGCCTACATGCTACCTGTTCACCTTTCATTCAATTTGATCGGCCGTAATATCGCTGGAACGTTTTGATTTTTTTAGAAGAGGCATAAAAGCATCATTTGATTCTGTAAAAGACTCTAAAAATACGTAGAATTCTACAGTTATTTTACAATTTCATCTTGATTGAAAAACAGCTCACTTTTCCCATCGTCTAAATTAAGTGTTCCAAACTAAGCGCAGCGCAGATTCTGTCTGCTGCAGACCGATTTGGTCCTGAGACACAAGTCGCTACTACGACGCCTCTATAAAAAGATTCTCAAAAAATCATCAGGTAGCTTATTGTTTGAACAGAACAGAACAGAACAGAGCTTGGTTTATGCGTATTGTCTACCGCATTAGTCAAATAATTCAGACACCGTCTGCTCCGATCCATGGAACCTATACCACGTACATATTGTATTGCGTCGTTTTCGGTCCATTCCGTTATTATTGAGAAAAGGCGGGCTCTACGTAGTAAAAGTGATTTGCTTTTCCAGACAGAAAGCTACGTGCAAAAACCAAAGGATTTTGCAAAATCGATAAGTATTATATGGCTTGTTGATGTTAACCCTAGAATTCATTCGTTATTTATGCCTAATTTATTCGAAATCAGTGTAAGAGAATTTGTAAATAGCTTAGCTGTCGAGTCGTCATCCGGAGATCTGTGTTCACCTGTCCTGAAAAGTCTGACCAAATCTGACGAATAAACAAGTGCGCTATTCTAATGGTTAGTCAAGTAACAACAGTGCTACTCTCGTTTACTACTACTTACATGTATGTATGTAGGTTTGTATTGTGTTACTTGTTAATATAATAAACCGACTAAATGAACATGTCACACGTGCAGTTCATAGCTCATGTTTTACTAAAAGCTGTTTTCCGTTTGTTAGTATTTGCTCAGATTCTCAAACTCAACGTTCTGAAAATATTGCAGCCGGGAAAATTTAGGTCTGCAGACACTTTGCAAAAAGTTCCGTTAAGCAGTTTGTTCTTATACAAAGTTTTCCAGGCTGTTTTGCTTTAGTAATAATTATTAGTAACAATAATAATGCGAAGACAAGACTGACTAATTCGAATTTCCTTTGCTTCGTATATCGTATGTAGTAATGCGTCCTAATCTGAGCTAGTAGCTTATTTATATAAGAGTGTCCAATATCTTTTACCTATCTAAATCTTGTCTAACAAAAACTGAGCTGGCCAAGACAAAGCAACAACTCTACTAAGTAACAAGAGAAGAACAGGAACGAAAATTTATTTGCGATTTGGCAGCCGTTTGGTATGACGGCCATTTTGCAGAGAATTGTTTTGACTCGTTGTTACCCGACGAAGCTTCGTGATTATTGAGTATCAGTTTATCTCCGATTAATCAGTTGTTAATTTGTATTGTAATTAATTGTGTCTGCTGTGTTTGAAATCATTCGGGCCTCGAGAAACGGGTCAAATATGACTGAAATCAGTTGTTCCGAGTGTGGAGAGAAGAAGGGTAAGTGTGATGCGTTTGGTTGGTTGGCTTGTTATCGGTTGTTGAGACTTCTTTACTCGTTCATTTGGTGCATTAGTAAGGAGTGCACTTGCTCTCATCCAGTAAATTATTGGTCTTTAGTTGGGAGGCTAAACTACAAAGTTATGCCCATTCTTCTACTGTCTGTACCCTACATAAGGTAGGTAGTACATTGTATCGTAGTAAGGAGAAAGTGAAGCTTCAAAGCTTAAAACACGAGCCCTATCTTCTGTTTATTCGTGGGTACTTTTGGGTGCGCTTCTATTTAGCAGGAATAGCAATAGACGTCTTAGTTTGTATAATTTTGGTGCCATTCTAAAGGGATTTTGGTTACTACTGGAACGGGAAGAGGGCTTATGTGAATAGATTTACGGTATCTATAACTATATCTATTAGCTATCGGTTATAAAATCGTGCTCAGAAACATACGTGATGGAAACGTAGTTTAGTTAAATTTGTTTATAAAAGTACTACTAGAAGTAAGATATAGTGACAGATGACAGAGTGCTTGACGGAGACAATTACAGATAGTTAAAAATCGCAATTTTGGTTATATTTTCCTTACATGTAACGGGGGGTCTGCCCCCACCCGACTTAGGCCAGACCCCCGGATGGGGACCCCCCTCCCCGAGACGATTTCGCCGACCCCCCTTCCGATTTTTCTGGCAAGTAAATTTTTGAGCAAATTTTTGCAATTTTTTGCAATTTCAGCCACAAAAATTGCCAAAATCTCCTGCAAAACAGCACTTTTTAGCTGTATTTCAGCCCAAATTAGCGATTTTTGACGACTTTGAGCCAAAAAATTTCGACTTTTTCGATTTTTGAGCGTTTTTTAGTGCCCAACCCCTCCTCCCAAAGTTTTGGCTCAGACCCCCCCGGCCGACGCCAGACCCCCTCCTGCCCCCTTCGGCGGATGACCTGTTACATGTATGCTGTTTACATAACTGTTTTCGGTTTGATATCGGCCAAAAACAGCCTGCTTTCTTAGTACTTCTGGCTTGCGTTTCAGTAGCAACAAGTTGTCCTGTAAGTTTCAAAGTTTGAAAATGTTGTTCCGAGAAGTCCAAACAATTTGTACGGCATTATTGGTATCGTACTGTAATGTAATTGTACAAACACCAAACCCAACCATTCCTTAACACGGAGAGAGTCTCTGAAATGACTGAAAATTTTATTAACCTCAATTACGTACATTCAGTCAAAACAGCATTTTGAGCGGATTTTGTCCGTAATTGAATTTTTGTTTTGCTTTTGTTGCGTGCAGTACCCAATGTATTTAGGGATACATTTTGTTCGCCCAATAGTTGTAGAAACTGCTAGAGTTGCAAACATAGTTATATACCGGATAAACCGGTATCTTCTTAGCTCGGCAGCACTATCCGGTATTTATTGGTTACTACTGGATATCCGATAATGTTTGCGTTTTACTCAGAATTTCTCTTATTTTAACTGGAGATACTAACCAATTTAACGCGATATCAGTCAGATCAGGCCTATAAGGTAATTTCCGGTTAAATTATGCAGTTGTAGGCAGTGTTTAGGGTGTGTAGTCGTTTTAAAACTGGTTTGTTAACTGATCTGAGGTGCAAAAGTACCTGAATTTGCACACAACACATATTTTAGGCGATTTCCAAATTTTTTTATATTTGGCCTTCAGAAAAAAATTTTATCAACATGAACAGTCTTTCCTTGTCTCTTTACAGGTGGTTTTCACTTGAACTACGATCGATTGCTGTTTGCAGAAAAACGTTGTGTTGTTAGGCTCTTTTTGGGCTTGACATTAGCAAAACTTGGTACGCTCGGTTAACTCAGCAATAGCAAAGAAGATAAAATGAAAAGGTAAATGACAGAGAAAAATATCCTTAGGTACTCGCATACATGGGCCGGAAAAATCCGGAGGGGGGGTGGGGGGTTGAGACCTCGGGGGGTCCCCCCTCGAAAAAAGGCCAAAAAACGCCTATTTTGCCTTAAATAAGCGAAATTTTCTCCCTCCGGGAGGGGGGGGGGGAAGGGCGAGGGGGTGGTATGGACGGCCGAGGGGGGGTATGGCCGGCCGAGGGGGGAGGGGTATACCCCCTTTACTCCCCCCCGGCCCATGTATGGGTACTCGGAAACCCGCTTAACTGAGAACTCGGTTTTTCTGACTGGTTTACATTACTAAGTAGTACTTTTACCATAAGGTCGTGCCAACCTAAATACCAGCACGTTATGTTGTTAAAAGCGTCTGACTGTACTGTCCTATGTTGTCTGGTATTTTTGTTTGAGGTGGTATAGGATACACTACATAAAATTGTCTGGGGGGGGGTCTGGTGGACAGATAGAGAGAGACAAGGCGTTTCTAATAAAAGAGTTGCAGCTTCGGCAATCGAGCTAGAGGCGCACATAAACGTCGACCACTTATCGGGCTACACGCCGTACCAATGTCCGTACTGCGAGGAGGGTGGCAAGGTGACTTGCAAGTCGGGCAAGAGTCTGATGTGGCAGCACGTGCAGGAGTGCCATCCCACCTCCATCCTGCGCTTCTACTGCTCCCCCAACATGCAGAAGGAGAAGAAGCTACAGCTCATCATGCAAGGCTCCTATGCCGACCGAGGGGACAATTGTGAACAAGTGTGTTTGGTTGCAATGTCTCCTTAATCCCAACCCTGTGTGCTGCAGTAGAGGTGATGCTAATTTGGAATGGTTTGCAGGAGGAGGAGGAGGAAGCGCGTGCGGAATGTGCCGGCGGAAGGCAACGGTGTCGATCAGGAGGATGTGGTTCTGCTGCCTCAAGAGGAAGCCCAACCGCCACTGGAGGTGGCTGCCGAGCGGTGTGCCAGTGTCATTATTAAATAGCCGTCCATATTTGGTGTTGTAGTCGTCGTCCCACTAGACAAAGACCCGTCGAAGATGGGAGTGAACCGGGAGTTGGCGGAGGAGTCGGAGGTGGCTCCAGAATCTGACGGTCAACTGGGTACCGGGCAGCAGGAGTTATTAAGGTAACAGTCAGGGAAGTAACGTCCTACATGGTACCCATACCATGTGGTATCACATACAAATACAATATATCGTCCATATATGCACGCATGCGCAAAGGGGGCTGAGGGGTATAATACACACCTCAGCTTCTGTCTGACGAGCTACTAGGCCGCCGCTACCCTCCCTCAGCAATTTTTTGGAAGAATTTTGTATTGAAAATTATGGTAAAATTTGGTCTATATGTGTAAATGAGCTCAGAATAGCTTATTTTTACCGGCAGCCAAGGCTGCCGGTATAAGATTAGCTTTTCGTTAAGCGTGTAGGATGCAATTGCATCTTAAAGCGTGTGCTCTCGGCGCCGTTCGGGTCGCTCGTTGTAAAGCTGCTAGCCTTTAGACACTCCAGCAGGAAGGAGAGTTTACTCGAACGGTTCGTTCTCAGTCATTTCTCTATGAATTTGACTCAGATTTTCAGGATTTATTAACAAGATAACTGGGTACCTATTGCGAAAGTTTGGCTCGAAAATTCCAAGTCGTGCTGCTGGTTCTGTGGCCCGAAAACTGACAACACTTTACTGTGAATTGCAACTGAAAGCTGTTTTTTGAAAGAAGCAAAACAGAAAACTGCTTTTTAAAGGAATGTTTGAAGAGTTTACAGTCTGATAGAATTGTTTGAAAGACAAAACTGATTTTTAGAGAACTACCTAAAGAGTTACTGTAAGAAACAATTACTTAAAAGACAAAAGCGTTTTGAAAGTATGGTCTGAAACTTTTACTATCAGAAATAATTGCTTAAAAGAGTGTCAGTAATATAGATACGTATGTACTACTGACGGCAGTGTTGCAGTGTGGTGCATTTTGAAAATTTGAAACCTTCGGAAGCGAAAGCTGCTCTTTGAAAGATTTGTCTAAAGAGTGCCTGAATTCTTCGGAAGCGAAAGCTGCTTTTTGAAAGATTTGCCTAAAGATTGCCAGAATTCTTTGGAAGCGAAAGCTGCTTTTTGAAAGATTGCCTAAATAGTGCCAGAATTCTTTGGAAGCGAATGCTGCTTTTTGAAAGATTTGCCTAAATCGTGTCAGAATTCTTTGGAAGCGAAAACTGCTTTTTGAAAGATTTGCCTAAAGATTGCCAGAATTCTTTGGAAGGGAAAACTGCTTTTTGAAAGATTTGCCTAAATAGTGCCAGAATTCTTCGGAAGCGAAAGCTGCTTTTTGAAAGATTTGCCTAAATAGTGCCAGAATTCTTTGGAAGCGAAAGCTGCTTTTTGAAAGATTTGCCTAAATAGTGCCAGAATTCTTTGAAAAGCGAAAACTGCTTTTGAAAGATTTGTCTAAAGAGTGCCAGAATTTTTGAAGCGAAAGCTGCCTTTTGAAAGATTTGCCTAAATCGTGTCAGAATTTTTTGGAAATGGTGTGTTGCCAGAATTCTGAAGCGAAAGCTGCTTGTTGAAAGATTTGCCTAAAGAGTGTCAGAATTCTTTGGAAGCTTATTGAAAAGCTGTTTTTGAAAGATTTGCCTAAAGAGTGCCAGAATTCTTTGGAAGCAAAAGCTCCTTTTTGAAAGATTTGCCTAAAGAGTGCCAGAATTCTCTGGAAGCGAAAGCTGCCTTTTGAAAGATTTGCCTAAATCGTGTCAGAATTCTTCGGAAGCGAAAGCTGCTTATTGAAAGATTTGCCTAAATAGTGTCAGAATTTTTTGGAAGCGAAAACTGCTTTTTGAAAGATTTGCCTAAAGATTCCAGAATTTTTTGGAAGGGAAACTGCTTTTTGAAAGATTTGCCTAAATAGTGCCAGAATTCTTCGGAAGCGAAAGCTGCTTTTTGAAAGATTTGCCTAAAGAGTGCTAGAATTTCTGAAGCGAAAAGCTGCTTTTTGAAAGATTTGCCTCAAAGAGTGCTCAGAATTTTTTGGAAGCGAAACTGCTTTTGAAAGATTTGCCTAAAGAGTGCCAGAATTCACTGAAGCGAAAGCTGCGTTTTGAAAGATTTGCCTAAATCGTGTGTGGAATCGTTATTCAGAGATTTGCCTTCTGGAAGCGAAAGCTGCTCTTTGAAAGATCTGCCTAGAGAGTGCCGAATTTTGGAAGCGAAAACTGCTTTTTTGAAAGATTTGCCTAAAGAGTTTCAGAATTCTTTGGCAGCGAAAGCTGCTTTTTGAAAGATTTGCCTAAAAGTGACAGTGAATTCTCTGGAAGCGAAAGCTGCTTTTGAAAGATTTGCCTTAAATTTCAGAATTTTTGAAAGCTGAAAACCGTTTTTTGAAAGATTTGCCTAAATCGTGTCAGAATTCTCTGGAAGCGAAAACTGCTTTTTGAAAGACTTGCCTAGA
>JASANB010001073.1:0-25969 GCA_030248155.1 Sabatieria punctata
CGAACAGCAAGGGGACGAAACGGTCAGGACGAAACGTCCTACAACCTTTGGACCTGATCAGCCCGCCGGGCCGGAAAAAAGGTGCCCGTGCACATCTCTACCCCCAAGATAGAAATGCCAATTTGCCAACCCCCCTACCCCCTAGAGAAGTTTAGGGACCCCCAACCCAAAAATGCAAGTACTAAATTAGTAGCAGCTCCACTACTAACAAACTGGCTCAGGAATACCAATTTTAGCTTAAAAATTCGCTTAAAAGCATTCGGAAACCTAATTTGCCATTTACACTGCTGATGTTTAAGAGAAATCAGTGTTTTTGGAAGTTCTTTTTATCGTATTTTGCTTGTTTTTAGCTCTAAAACGCTATTTGTCAACTTAAAACAGCGATTTTTAGCATCTGTACTGAGAAAAACGTGCTAAAACACTCATTTCCAGGCGTTTTGGAGCTTTTTAAATTGTGGACCCCCTCTTGGTGAAACCCCCCTCGACCCCAATCTGACGGAAAACCCCCTCCTCCGGGTTGACCGGGACCTGTTATATGTATGGCCCAAGTCGAAAACATCTAATCTGAAATTACCAGTAAGTAATTACTTTCTCATCTGACCAAATTGCAGCTAGCGAATAGATAGCATAAAACATGCAAAGCTAAGATGTTTCGTGTCTGCCAAATTGGAGCTATCCGATAGATAGCATGAAACATGCAAAAGTAAAGTAAAATCTTTCGTGTCTACCTGGATTGCAGATTAGCTTAATTTTTCTCGCAAATTAATCACTCCATCTTATACAAGGACAGAACTCGCGAACTAACCACAGGTAAAAGGCCAAAAAAGCTTAGGAAACGAAACGATAATTGAAATACTACTATAGAAATGGAAATTACAAATGGCAACAAAACCCTCGATCTTGGAGAGGAAGTGACCAAGATTTCAATGATTATATTAGGTTCTAGTATGTTAGTTGTGGGCGTCATTGGAATACTTTCCAATCTTCTCTCAGCAGCCATCTATCTAAGCTACCAATTTCGCTCTGTATCTGTCAACATTTTGTTAGCTTCACTAAGCATAGTAGATGCTGTTTTGTTGTTTGTATCCACGCCCTGTTTTGCATTTACACCACTATCTTCATTCGTTTGGCAGTTTGCTTTCACTTCTCCTCTCTACAACTTTCTCATGATCTATGTTTACCCTTTCTGCCGCATGACCCGCTTTGCATCTGTTTGGCTGCTCGTAGTGATTACAGTCGAGAGGTGGATTGTGGTCACGCGGCCCCTACTTGCAGCCGTTTACTGCACCAGGTAATGAACTTCTTGGCAAAAGTTAACTCAATATATATTTTCAGGAATAGAGCAATTCTTTCTGTAGCCGTTCTGTGCACTGTTGGAGTCGGTTTTCATTTCGCTAGATTCTGGGACTTCAGAGTCTCTGAGAATCAGCTGCATTTACAGCTTCGAAATGATTCAACCTACCTGCTGATTCACAACTTAACCACTGTTACGTTTGAGTATCTAGCTCCACTTTCTATTATTTGTTCACTAAGTATGTGTGTGTATGTTGACATGCGAAAAGCGCTGGCAAGACGAGCGCAGATGAGCCGTTCCCAGGTCACAGAACACAAAACAGCAAAAATGATGTTCTGTGTAGTTTTGGGTAAGTCCTAAGAAAATTGAATTTGAGAATCATGTCTCAAAGTAGCATGCATGAGGCAAAAAATATAATGCGAATGCGAAGTTTATCATCGCGGCCACAAGTCGCCTAAATTTCCAGCAAGGGGGCCTCAACCTAGTTTTTAAATAAATTGTCAAATTACAATATATGTATCTGCCTGCTTTGCCTTTGAGGTCTTCGATTGTGAAGCTGGTATTTTGCTCGTTTCTTGCTTTCTAGAGGGACTTCTATTACAGTGGGGCTAGTATAGTGTGGCTTCAATTTGAGATTTGGAATATGCCTTGTAAAGCCCATGTGCGCAAAGCTTGTAATCTCTGAACGCCACTCTGTCTTTGATCATTTGGTGGGCCATCATGGTTTATTATCTCAACGCGAAAGATAAGGCCACGTAAACTACGGTAAGCTACGTAAACTACGCCGCCGATCTTACGCAGCGCTCAATGCTAAAGAGAAAAATAAAGACAAAAAAGAAAAATCTTTTTTATCGGATTCAATCAGAGGAATCGAGCCGGTTGAGGAAGGAATTATTGCATTCGCATAATACACACAGTCAAAAAGTCATTTTGTGCGTGGAAGGTGCTAAGCTGGCTAACAACTCTTCTTTTTATTATTTTTATTCGTTTCTTCACTTCGGTCGGCGCCAGCACTGCAGAGTGGGAGAGAGAGAGAAAGGAGTGGTTAGGTAATAAGAGCAGCTAAAGCTTCAATGGATTCCTAAGGTAATACGTCGCCTTCCTAAAATACCTATTCTGCTTGTTCTTTTGCATTTTTTATGTTCGCTATCTTCGTCGTTTATTTTTTTCCTCCGAAAAAACAATGGCGGAAAATAGGGCGGCTGTTCTTAATTTCACGAAGACCGGCCCCCAGCGTGTTTGATACTGTAGCTCATGTTTTGTCAATTTGAAATGGATTTGGATTCAAACGGAGCTGTTTTCAGAGATTACAAGCTTAAGTAGAATACGCTTTAGAAAGGAAACTGATGTTGTACTACTCAAAGTTACTGCAGAAAGGAAAGCCATTTCAGTGTTTCTGGTCTGCAGCACATTCTCATTTGTGCTGAACGTGGTTGAGTTGATGGAGCCGAAGTTTTTCTTCGATGTCATCGGACTGCTGATGAGTGACCTCAACAATCTGCTCGTGATGGTGAACTCAGCCTCCACCTCCATCTTCTACTATACCTTCTCCACCAAATACAAACTCAAATTCAAACAGCTGTTGCATATTGGTCCCCAGAGAGACCCCACTGTACTACTCAGTCATAGTCAAGAGAGCCAACATCTGCTCAGCAGTACACTAAGTGCAAGAAAACGGTACAGTAGTCAATACGAACTCAATATGGCTCGTAAACTCGTTGTTACTCCCAACTCACAGCGTTCCCACAGCATCATTTTAGAAACCGTTGTCTAAAGCTGCAGTTTACTTGGCCCATAAATTTCTGATAGTAATTGCTAAACATCCAAAGCTTATAACAGTCAGGCACTTAACGCCGTTTATGGTACTGGCACCATATGGTACCGGTACTGTAGGTAGTGGCTCTGTATGGTACCCCCACGTTTGGCCATTGTGATGGTACCATGTGACCCCTACCTTGGAATTGGTAACTGTACCAGTACCATATATGGCACTGCTTCATTCAAATTTCGTACCGTATATGGTACCACCACAGGTCCTGAACGTCGGGGTACCATATATCGTGCCACTACGCTAAGTAGCGGTACCATAAACGGCGTTAAGTGCCTGACTGCACAGTAAAAGGGTCAAGAACCTGCTACAGTATCAAGTACCATTAACTGAACAGCTAGATGTAGTACGTACATCCATAACTAGACAATTGTCCTTGATCGGGTGTTTTGGAAATTTACCTGTGCAAGTAAACTGCAAGAACACAGTCATTACAAAATTGGAAGAATTTCGAAAATTGATTGTATTATTATTATTATTATAGATATATTTATGATTACTGCCAACAGGCGGATTGTGATTTGAGATCGCCTATCGCTAATTTATCAATTTCTTCTTCCAGCTTTAATTGCTTCAGACTCTCTACCTTTTCATTTACATTCTCTGAAAATCAGTATTGTGTGGGTATTGTATAGTTAGCAATAAAGTAAAATCATTACCAACCTTGCTTCCGTCTGTCCTTTAGAGGAGTGTGCTTCTTAGAGTATTCGCCATTATGGAGACGTCGTAGTTCGCCATTACAATCGTCAGCTAATGGACCTAGCATTGCTTCAATTCCCTCAACCATTCTCTGAACTACCGAAGCCCTACAAAGTTAGGTTTTTCAAGCAGTCGCAATATACACACTGAAACCCCAAAATACTAGTACTAGCACCCATGAGAATCATACATGTAACAGCCCGGGCCGACCTGGGGGAGGGGGTTTTCTTCAGGTGGGGTCCAGGAGGGGGGTCCAAGATTCCAAAAAGCTCTAAAACGCCTGGAAACGCGTTTTTTGCACGCTTTTTTAGTAAGGACGGACGCTAAAAATCGCTGTTTTAAGCAGCTAAATAACGTTTTAGAGCTAAAAACAAGCAAAAAATGATCAAAAGGACTTCCAAAAGCCCCGATTTCTCTTAAATATATCAGCAGTGGAAGCAGACATGGGCTAGCATTTCGGCAGATGGGGGTAGAATTTTCAATTCCTGAGGGGGGGCTGAGGGGGGTAGGAGCGATAGAGGTGTGATAAACCAAAAAGGCCGATTTTTTACTAAAACCAAGGGTTTTTTGCTTATTTTTCATTAAAATAAGCCAAAATAAGCGATTCTGAGCCGTTTACACCTAATCCAGGCATATTTTTTATCATAATTTTCTATACAAAATTCTTCCGAAAAATTCCTGAGGGGGGTAGCGGCCGGCTGAGGGGGGTAGGTCAGAGCCTGAGGGGGGGCAACCCCCCTCAGCCCGTGTCTGAGTGGAAGGAGACGTCAACTTCGGTTTCCAAAGGCTTTTCAAGCAAATCTTAGGCTAAACATTAGTGATTTCTGAGCCAGTTTGTTAGCACTGGAGCCACTACTACTACTTGTATTTTTGGGTCCGGGGGTCCCTCAACCTGTCTCAGGGGGTGGGCGAGAGGGGAGTTGACCTTTCCAGCAGAGGGTAACCCCAAACCCCCTTGTACATAATGTTTGTACATGTATGCCGTGAGCTGCATAAGGCTTAGCGCTGACTCCTTTGTGAGATTCCGTGGTTAATCGAAAAGGGTTGGGGTCATTTCGGTGCCGACGTTTCGGTGCCGTTCATTTCGGTGCCGACGTTTCGGTGCCAATTCATTTCGGTGCTGGTTCATTTTGGTGCTGATTCATTTCGGTGCCGGTTCATTTGGGTGCCGTTCATTTGGGTGCCTCTCAAAAATGTTTGGTAACTTGGTTTCAAATGAATGCTATACTCATACATGTAACAGGTCATCCGCCGATGGGGGGAGGGGGGTTGGGGGGTCTGGCGCCGGCCGGGGGGGGTCTGAGCCAAAATTTTGGGAGGGGGGTCATGTCATGTGACTGGGTGCCTCCGTGGCAATAAAGATGGATAGCTTAGTCCATTATAATACAGTATATAAAACAGCATTCATTTGAAATAGGGATGCAAATGGTATAAAAAATACCAAATACCAGATGGTATTTTGTATACCAAATTGACACGGTGGCGCGAAGTGGTTGTTGTCGGAGCGTGAGTGTGTGTTTGCAGCATGGTGCTAGTATGCCATAAGTTTTGCCTCAATGGAACAGTTTTTGTTGCATCTAAAAGAAATACCAAATAATACCAAATAATACCGGATACCATTTGCATCCCTAATTTGAAACCAAGTTACCAAACATTTTTTGTGAGACACCCAAATGAACGGCACCGAAATGAACCGGCACCGAAATGAATCAGCACCGAAATGAACCGGCACCGAAATGATCTGGCACCGAAACGTCGGCACCGAAATGAACGGCACCGAAACGTCGGCATCGAAATGACCGTCTCCCAATCGAAAATCGTATGGGTTGTACGATTGTGCGCAACGGTCAAAACTAACTTAACTCACCTAGTCTGCAGTTCTGCCAATTGATTCTGGAATAATAGCAGAGTTTCTCGAAGCGTCTCTAAAATGAGCAACAATGGCTAGAGAGTGGTAGAAAAGTTCGGCTTTGAGCTAAGTATACGTGATTTTGAAAAGATTAAAAACGGTGTTTATGATCCGAGCAAAGGAAATGATGGATCTAGCTAAGAAAAGCAGCGGAATGGCAGCAGAAAAGATCTCGGTGTCATATACACATTCAGACCCATACATGTAACAGCTCCGGGCCGACCTGGAGGAGGAGGTAGGGGGTCCTCAGGAGGGGGGTCGAGGGGGCATTCGCCCAGAGGGGGGTCCAAAATTTCAAAAAACTCCAAAACGCCTGGAAATGCGTTTTTAGCACGATTTTTTCAGCAACGACGCTAAAAATCGCTATTTTAAGCTGCCAAATAGCGTTGTTGGGTAGGGTCCAGCAGGGGGGTAACCTGCCAAAGCCCTAGTACATGCATGAGTCCCCCAGTCAACACAAGTTGCAGACTGGGCCGTTTTGGTAGAAATCGATGAAGCTGCCTACCGACGCAATCAGACATTGCACATTCCTTACTTTTTCACCTTTCATTCAAAATGGGCAAAGGGGGGCTGAGAGGGTTGACCCCTCATGCTCCGACCTAACCCCGATTCAGCCCGCCGCTACCACCAGGAATTTTGAGAAAGAATTTTGTATAGAAAATTATGATAAAAGGTATGCCCAGAATATTTGTAAATGAGCTCAGAGTAGCTTATTTTAACCTGTTTTAGCGAAACACGAGCCCAAAAACCTTGATTTTAATTTTAAAAAATCGGACTTTTGGCTTATCATCATCTCAAACATCATCAGCCGCCGCTACCCACCCTCAGGAATTCAAAATTTACCACCCCCTGAGTCTTATAAATTGGTTGGTTGTTAATATGACCTTACCAGGATGCCACCTCCAGTTAAGGGCATGCGAAGGGTGGTAGCAAACTTGGTGCAACCAGAGAGGAGTTGCTAAGGCGTAGCCATAAATCGGCTTGCAAGGGAACAGCTCCAGATCCAACAGATCTCTGATTATCTGTAATTAAAAGATAGCTAAGTAACAATCAGGAAAATGTCTACAATTTCCAACCGGTACCACCATTTACGGGCCGAGGGATAGAGGGAGGAAATGAGTTGCCAGACAAAAAGCCCATTCTCCCGACATCATGCCGGTCTCGAAGCCTTTTAGCTAGGATTTCCGGGCGTAGTCCAGCATACTTTTCATACAAAAATTCAAAATTTTCACTTAAATTAATACCTAATGGGCCAGCTAGACTACAGAGCGGAAACCAGACATCCTGAAACGATTTTAGCCCGAAATTGCCATCTTAAACTATACAGGGTATGAAACTATGCTAGCCCTCTACCCCAGAGTATGGGGTACCATATGGTACCGATACCATACATGGTGTCGGTATCATAAACGGCGTTAAGTACTTGACTGTACTTAGGGGTTTGTGGGGACTGAAGGGGGTTTGGGGGTTAACCCCTAGCTGAAAAGGCCAAACCCCCTCACCACCCCGACCCAAAAGTACAAGTACTAGTACAGTCAGGCACTTAACGCCGTTTATGGTACCGACACCATATAAGGCACCGTCACCATATATGGTACCGGTACCATATATGGTACCCCCACCTTCGGGACCTGTGGTGGTACCATATATGGTACCGGCACCATATATGGTACCCCCACGTTCGAGGTCTGTGGTGGTACCATATATGGTACCGGTACCATATAGGGTACCCCCACCGTCGCGTTTTCCGGTACCGGGACCCTCTATGGTACCACTCCGTTCAGATTTCGTACCATATATGGTACCGGCACCCACGGCCATGGGTAGGGGTACCATATATGGTACCGGTACCATATATGGTACCACCACAGTCGCCGAACGTGGGGGCACCATATATGGTACCGGTACCATATATGGTACCACTACCCTCGGTACCGGTACCATATATGGTACCGGCACCTTATATGGTGTCGGTACCATAAACGGCGTTAAGTGCCTGACTGTAGTAGTGGCTCCTAGTACCAGCAAACTGGCTCAGAAATCACTAATCTTTAGCCCAAAATTCGCCTGAAAACCCTTTGGAAACCGAATTTTCCGTTTCCACTGCTGATACAGGGTTCGTGCGGCTTTTGGATAGCAAAATTCCCTGACCTTTCCATGACCTAAGTCAAAATTCTCTGAGGGTGAGGATACTGCAACCAATGTGAAAAAAATTTGAAAAAAAACGCATTTAAACGGTATTCAGAAGGTAAATTTCCGGTTTACGTAGTAGTCAGAAGACCGATCTTCAAAAGCGTGTTATGTAAAGGCCTGACAGGACTATTTGGCGGTGAGATGTTTCTGCTGCTATCAAATTTTTCCCTGACCAGACACCAAATTCCCTGACTTTTTTTAATTCCCTGACTTTTCCACGACTCTGTGACTTTCCAGATCCCGCACGAACCCTGTGATATTTACGAGAAATCGGTGTTTTTGGAAGCCGTTTTTGTCATTTTTTGCTTGTTTTTAGCCCTAAAACGTTATTTGCAGGTTAAAATAGCGATTTTTAGCGTCCTTACTAAAAAAACGTGCTAAAAAAGCATTTCCAGGCGTTTTGGAGCTTTTTGAAATTTTGGACCCCCTCTGGTCGAAACCTCGACCCCCCCACCTGAGGAAACCCCCTCCCCCACATCGGCCCGGACCTGTTACATGTATAGAACGTGGGGGACCATATATGGTGCCACTAGCCTAGGTACCACCGGTACCATAAACGGCGTTAGGTGCCAGACTGTAATTGCAGATCTTGCAGTAACAAACACTGAACTCACAGTAGGTGGTTCGTTTCGTCGGCCGATCATAAGCAAAACATTGAAGATATAACGAATCTGATGCCACAAAAAACTGCTTCCCACCACAGTCAACTCGTACATGTCATACTTGTTTTTGTTACTCGTACTTGACTCACTGGAAAAGAAGAGTATAAACAGAAAACTCAAGTACAGTTCCGAATCGGAATTTTTCGAAATAGAATTTTGGAAGAACCTGTTTTTGGCAAAGAAACAGTGTTTACGCAACCATCCTTTACAATTCCATGCAAACATCCAGTACAAATTACCATGTCAAACGATAACAATGCATTAAAATCGTCAATAGGTAAAATTCAAAGCGCGTAAATTATTACAGTTGTAAAAAATTTTTTTGAAAGCCAAAAAAAGATTTTTGATGAAAATTTTTCATTTCAAAATTTAAATTTCAAAATTTTTTCCATTTATGAAATATAGCTTGTATGAGATGCAAGCACAGTTGTTAAAAAAAAATTTTTTGAAAGCCAAAAATTTTAGCTTTTTATTTAAAATTCTTTAAAAAAATTTTTTTGAAAATCGTCTTAAATGGGTCCAGCATGCTAGTACTTACAACAAATTTTCCACTTTTGCACCTTAAGTCAGTTGAGAAGCCTGTTCGAAAACCACAAAACAGCTCTAAACACTGCCTGTACCTGCATAATTTCACTGAAAATTGTCTTTAGAGGCACTTCTAGGTGAATCCTAACGAAGGATTTCTTACGCAGTCGCTGATAGGCTCAATGCAAAAGAAGTATTATGCAGGTTGCTGGATAAAATGTTGGCTGCTTCCAAAGAATTTACAAAAAATTGCATGTATGCACGTGAATTTTCACACTTTTTCCCTTAATTTGCATATTGATTTTTCAAAAAAAAAATTTTTTTTGAGCCTTCAAAAAGCTGCCAGTTCCGATCGGAATCGAAATTCCGGTCGTTCCTTAACTGCATCGTTTGTTTTTAAGTTTTGCCAATATAAGGTGCATTGCCATATATTGGATGGCATGCATTGGAGCCTGGCTAGATCTAGTTTCTTGCAGCGCTAGTGCACAATTAATATCGCACTTAGCCGCTCAGATCGTTGCCTTTCAATTCTACATGAGGCACACCTTGAACAATACCTACCTGAATATCGGTTGAACTGTAGCATCTAGAATCCTTTTCACAAAGTTCAACTGATCGGCCAACTTTCTTCTAAAGTCAACTCTGCAGAAGTTTCTAAAGTCGTGTTCTCCAACCAAATAAGAGCAACCCTCTCGCATAGCCTGCAACAACCCATAGCAGACAAAGAAAAAGCAACCAATCCAAATCTCACTTCAATATCCAATTTTAGTCTAGGAAAGACGTATTTATAGCATCTGTGTGATGTGTTGGCTCGGGGATGGAAGTCGATGGGTACTGGAGCCCAGGCCAAAATTCGGATGTCCTTTGGTAAGGCGGCGTTAAGCATTCGTGCAAAGTTGTACTCCGATTTTTGGAGAGGTCGGCGGAACAAATCGCATTCTTCTGGTATGTAAATGCCTTCCCCTTCTCGCAGACTCGAACGGACATGGACTGACACTATCTAAAGAACATGTACTAGTTCTGAGCTCAGATGCATTTAATTTAACCTTATTTGAATAATTTTCAAATACAAAACTAGTCCAAAAGATCCCTTAGGTGGTGGCTGCCTCAGGGGTGGTCACAACCTGATGAGGCAACCCTCTCCCTCAGCCCATATTTGACCATTTCTGGTGGTGGTGACCAAATGCGATGCTGTCCAAATTGGACCAAACCGGATGCCCAGTTAGAAACAGATTTATTTTCTAGAACCAATTTTGTGGTTTTCAGGATTTTTAAATTAAAACCTACAACATTCTTCATTCTCCACCTATGTTTCATTTCAATTCACCACATTTTAATCAAACGCAACATTTAAGCGATGAATCAGTTTGCCTGGTTCAACTGATCTGGGTTATGCTAATCCTTGTCGGCATATTGAAGAAACTCTATCTTCACTTGGGCCTTCTGCGTAAATAAGGAAAAAACACAACTCTGAATTACTCTACTGTTAGCGTTGGAAAGAAAAATGCCACAAAGCAACATGACAGTCAGGTGTTTTGTTTTGGTCGATTTTCTAAGAGTAGAAATCGGTAGACCACAGCCTGCATGACAACTTCAGCCTATTTCAATGTTTTACAGATTTTCAACACTTTATTATGACATATGACTTACATCATTGCCTACAACTTATTAAGCACAGCTCAAGCACAAAACAGAACATGTTTCTTCAAAGATCACACTCATTCTGAGTTGTAGCATCACTAACCTTCACTGATTTTGAAACAATCTTGTAACAACCGACTACAATAAATCAACATGTATCAACCTCAACCAACTACTATAGTATGATATTTCAAATTATTTTGTATGGTATGATTGATAAACAAACATAGATACATACATGCAACATCTCACTCACACCGCTGTCCAAGTGTTCTTGGAAAAAACCCATTCAGACCTGTGCACAGCTGAAATTTCGTCTATGCAGTAAACAGGAGCTGAGCACAAGTTGGGATGCCTATACATCCTCTGCGAGCAGTTCTCCATTCTCTTCAGAACAGCCATACCCCTATATAACAACAAATCACTAACAAGTCCATATTTCACCAGCCTCTTCTGTAGAGCAACAGATGCATCATATGCAAATTTTTCTAATTTATCTTGTTGTATTGTTTTCTTAGATTTTGTGTGATCGAATGCCGCAATTCTTCTCAGATGGTATACTGCTGCCAGTGAAAGATCAATAGGTTGAGTTAGAAACCCTGGTTCCACCTCTATTGGATCATGAATATAGTTTCTTCGCAGTGCTTCTGGTTTAGATATCTGTTTATTGCGATTGCTCATTCCAGACCTATCAAAAAGTCTTGCCTGAGCCAAGTAATTCAGGGTCAATCTTCCCAACTCTATCATTTTTGGCGAATCTTCTTGATCAGTCATGAATGCTGGGATTTGGTGCTCCAGAAAATAGCTTTTGAACTGTAACACACCAAGATTGGAGTGAAGCTTTTCAAGTTTGCTGATCATTTCAGGAAGACTTTTGTCAACTATTGGGACAATGAGTTCATCAAGGTCAACAAAAGCCACCCAGACAGACTCTCTACGAGCTTGTAGAGTACAGTCATTCGCAACAAAGGTTAATTCCGTGTAATGCCGATGCAGAAAGCGGTTAGGGTCTTCATAGCCAGTTTCTGTTGACGGCAGTGGAGGGTAGCAAAACTTTTCAACTATTCCTTCTGAAATTCAGCATGACTGCTGATTTGGTATTCTGTGCCTTGATAAGATCAGGTCTTTGCTGAGAATATTAAGAAAAATTATGAAAAAAGCAGTTACCTCTGACATACATATCTAAGATAGGCTCAACTTCTTCAGTTATTGAATGCAAGTAAATGTAAAACTTGCTAGCTCCCAATTGAAGCCACATTTCAACATGTTGTATCAGTAACGTCCAGTCTACAAAATGGAACAATGTTGCCACACAAACGGCCAAATAATGTTTCTTGGCAATGGCATTCGTGTTAAGATCTATTAAATTTGAATAATCCTTGACAACCAAATCTGGGATTGTCCTCTTCATGAAGTAAGGACTCCAGATACAAGCAGGCTTAGCTTTCGATGCACAGGTCGTGTACATATTTTGCAGGCGCAGCTGCTTCTCAGGAGCTGGAGTTTGCAGCAACAATGTAGAGTTGTCACCACATTTTCTCAGAGCCAACAGAATAAGTTCGTTTTTCAAATAGTAACTGAAGGGATAAACGTAAGTTGGAGTTAATGTGCGCATTTTCCTGGTGATTTGAAATTGTTTCTGGTCTTTAGTTCTCTCAGCGGGTTTCAAGGAGTAAAATGTTACAAAAATAAACAAAACACCAAGGACAACTACACCTTTGCATGCCATTAGGATTTGACAGTAGGTGAAACAATTAAGGAGCTTGTACCACAGCAAACAGATTTGTGAATCTGCAAAAGCGAATAAACTCACTGAACTAAAGGCATACATGGGCCAGGGTTAAGGTGGGTTCACCTCTAGCCTTGAAGGCCAATACCCACTTTAGCCTGTCATACCCCCATCGCCCCACACCCCCTCCCAGAGGGGGAAAATCTTCAAAATAGGCGTTTTTGGGGTCCACTGAAACAACCTCCAGACCCCATCTCGATTTTTCTGGTGTACAGCATGTATGACTGAAGGGCATATAATTAATAATACATTATGGAGCAGGTCTAGAAGCAGAAGGAGGTTTTTGCCAGACTAGTCGGGGTCTATGCATATTTCGCAAACACAAACTAGGGGGGAAAATATTCCAACAATGGCGGACCATTCCGACATCTTGGCTCTTTAACATGAGCATCCAGTAGCTTTCAAAAACCCTAGAAATTAACTTACATTGCACTAGCGTTCCTTTCTGTTAGATAACCTAATTGAACTTCTAATAGTATTATTACTACAACACAAGACTGGGAAGCCAAGATGTCAAAAACTAGTTCAGTGCCCACACTCTGACTCATCTCATGGCAGGCATACCACTGGCAGTAGAGAGATATTACAGAAAACAAGTTGCTCTAATTTAAGAGTCAGTCTCTGGACCAATCGAGTTTTAGTATTCAGACCCAAAATTGAAACTTTGGCCTAGAGAGCTGTAAGTTGGTACACTAATACATATCGATAGGTTATGTAACCACCGCAAAGGATTTCCCGATTCGACGCTCCACGCTCGAGATACAGCCGTCTGAAAATCGGCTCGCTTAACTATGGGACAAAAATTTCGAACTTGAATTTCTTTCCTGCTAAAACCAGTTGGGACCTAGAATTTGGAGATTTTACGTAACTTTTAGAGTGCTTTAAGAATTTTTGGTCGGTTTTCGATTTTGACGAAAAAAATTTTTTTCGACCCCCTTCCCGCCCCCCTAGCTCGTCTGGAACCCCCCCTATATGGGTTTTTTTATTTCAGATTATTGTAGCGCCATTTGTTGGCTACAGATCGGTGCCAAGCACGATAGCCCACGGCCCGGGGTTTTGGAGTAAATTGACTTCAAATGGCTGAAAATCGCATTTTTTTCCAGTTTTACTGTGGAACAAAATTTCGAACTTGAATTTCTTTCCTTCTAATAACAGTTGGGACCTAGAATTTGGGGGTTTTACGTAACTTTTAGAGTACTTTAAGAATTTTGGGTCGGTTTTCGATTTTGAGGAAAAAAATTTTTTTCGACCCCCTTCCCGCCCCCTAGCTCGTCTGAACCCCCGTATGTGGGTTTTTTATTTCAGATTATTGTAGCGCCATTTGTTAGCTACAGATTGGTGCCAAGCACGATAGCCCGCGACCCGGGGTTTTGGAGTAAATTGACTTCAAATGGCTGAAAATCAGATTTTTTCCAGTTTTACTATGG
Source organism: Sabatieria punctata (assembly GCA_030248155.1). NCBI lineage: Eukaryota > Metazoa > Nematoda > Chromadorea > Araeolaimida > Comesomatidae > Sabatieria > Sabatieria punctata. The sequence goes on from JASANB010001073.1 coordinate 13,968, forward strand.
GACAAAATTTGCGATTTTCAGCCATTTGAAGTCAATTTACTCAAAACCCCGGGCCGTGGGCTATCGTGCTTGGCACCAATCTGTAGCAAACAAATGGCGCTACAATAATCTGAAATAAAATTACCCACATAGGGGGGCTCCAGACGAGCTAGGGGGGCGGGAAGGGGGTCGAAAAAATATTTTTTCGTCAAAATCGAAAACCGACCAAAAATTCTAAAAGTACTAAAAAAGACGTAAAATCCACAAAATCTAGGTCACAACTGTTTTTAGCATGAAAGAAATTCAATTTCTAAATTTTTACAAATAGTAAAAATGGAAAAAAAATGCGATTTTCAGCCATTTGGAGTCAATTTACTCCAAAATCCCGGGCCGTGGGCTATCATGCTTGGCACCAATCTGTAGCTAACAAATGGCGCTACAGTAATCTGGAATAAAAAAAACCAAAAGGTGGGGGTTCCAGACGAGATAGGGGGGCGGGACGGGGGTCGAAAAAAATTTTTTTTGTCAAAATCGAAAACCGACCAAAAATTCTTAAATTACTCTTAAAATTACGTAAAATCCCCAAATTCTAGGTCCCAACTGTTTTTAGCAGGAAAGAAATTCAAGTTCGAAATTTTGTCCCATAGTAAAACTGGAAAAAAAATGCGATTTCAGCCATTTGAAGTCAATTTACTCCAAAACCCCGGGTCGCGGGCTATCGTGCTTGGCACCGATCTGTAGCCAACAAATGGCGCTACAATAATCTGAAATAAAAAAACCCATATAGGGGGGGTTCCAGACGAGCTAGGGGGGCGGGAAGGGGGTCGAAAAAAAATTTTTTCGTCAAAATCGAAAACCGACCAAAAATTCTTAAAGTACTCTAAAAGTTACGTAAAATCCCCAAATTCTAGGTCCCAACTGTTTTTAGCAGGAAAGAAATTCAAGTTCGAAATTTTTGCCCCATAGTTAAGCGAGCCGATTTTCAGACGGCTGTATCTCGAGCGTGAAGCGTCGAATCGGGAAATCCTTTGCGGTGGTTACATAACCCATCGATATGTATTAGTGTACCAACTTACAGCTCTCTAGGCCAAAGTTTCAATTTTGGGTCTGAATAAGGCAAAGGGCCAAAACTCGATCAGTTCAGAGACTGACTCTTAACGTATTTTACCAAATCAGTCACCAAATTTCAGTTTATTGGCACAAGAAGGGTTTTCAAGGATTACTCCCATCCCATACATGAGCATAAAAATATATAAATATAAAATATATACAAAAATATAAATCCACAAAATGTTGGTAGAGGCTGCTAGAAAACTCGACTTTTCCATAACAATTTGTGCAAAAAATTTCGAATTTTCCGCCAACATTTCAATTTCGCGCCGAATATTCCAGCATTTCGCCAGCCATGGAGACCTAGCTGTCCTGCTCTGAGCTGTGGACCCTGCACATGTATGGTTGCTCTATGCCCATTTGCGCTTTTTGGCAGTGTTAATTTTACTTTAAATAAGGGCCAGGGGCAGCTACATATACATGGAATGGAAAATATCACCTGAAAATCGTCTTGTCGTCTTGGGGTAGACCGATTTCCCAAAGAAGACTAAAAAATCGCAGTAAAATTACCAATTTTCCTTAAAAAGCACGAAATTTTTGCCTCAAGGGGTAGGGGATGGAGTCTTGGAGGTCTTGGTGAGCGAATGGGTGTGCAACGGTCCCCCCATGACCCATGCATGGATGCTATATAAAAATACTGTATGTTCGATTATTTAGAAATGGCAGCTGTTCTCTGACTGAGCTTGGTTGTTTGGCTGCCATATGTACGTTTCAATGTTTGAAATATTTACAACACTTTATTATGGCCAGGATTAGTTTCAGCACTTTTGTTAATCAAAATACAGAATATTATGTTGACCAACGCATGTTTTTAAGATGTGCATACTCTGAAAACTGCAGCAGCATTCTTCTTTCTGGTTTTGAAAGAATCTCTGAATAACCACAATCAGAGCAATATCTCACTCACACCACTGTCCAACTGTTATTGGAGAAAACCCATTCAGACTTGTGCACAGCTGTTATTTTATCTATGCAGTAAACAGGAGCTGAGCACAAGTTGGGGTGCTCATACATTGTTTCTGAGCAGTTCTCCATTTTCTTCAGAACAGTCCTACCCCTGTACAGCAGTGAATCAGTTGCAAGTCCATATTTCACCAGCCTCTTCTGTAGAGCAACAGATGCATTATATGCAAATCTTTCTAATTCACCTTGCGGTATTGTTTTCTTAGATTTTGTGTGATCGAATGCCGCAATTCTTCTCAGATGGTATACTGCAGCCAGTGAAAGATCAATAGGTTGAGTTAGAAACCCTGGCTCCACCTCTATTGGATCATGAATATAGTTTCTTCGCAGTGCTTCTGGTTTAGATATCTGTTTATTGCGATTGCTCATTCCAGACCTATCGAAAAGTCTTGCCTGAGCCAAGTAATTCAGGGTCAATCTTCCCAACTCTATCATTTTTGGTGAATCGTCTTGGTCAGTCATGTATGCTGGGATTTGGTGCTCCAGAAAATAGCTTTTGAACTGTAACACACCAAGATTGGAGTGAAGCTTTTCAAGTTTGCTGATCATTTCAGGAAGACTTTTGTCAACTATTGGGACAATGAGTTCATCAAGGTCGACAAAAGCTACCCAGACAGACTCTCTACGAGCTTGTAGAGTACAGTCATTCGCAACAAAGGTTAATTCTGTGTAGTGCCGATGCAGAAAGTGATTAGGATCTTCATAGCTAGTTTCTGTCCATGGCAATGGAGGGTAGTAGAACTTTTCCACTATTCCTTCTGAAATTCAGCATGACTGCTGCTTCGTTTTTCTCAGTCTTTGTACAATCAGGCTTCTGCTAAGAAACTAAGAAAAGTTCCTAAGAAGAATGCTGTTTACCTCTGAGATACATATCTAAGATAGGCTCAACTTCTTCAGTTATTGAATGCAGGTAAATGTAAAACTTGCTAGCTCCCAATTGAAGCCACATTTCAACATGTTGTATCAGTAACGTCCAGTCTACAAAATGGAACAATGTTGCCACACAAACTGCCAAATAATGTTTCTTGGCAATCGCATTGGTGTTAAGATCTATTAAATTTGAATAATCTTTGACAACCAAATCTGGGATTGTCCTCTTCATGAAATAAGGACTCCAGATACAAGCAGGCTTAGCTTTCGATGCACAGGTCGTGTACATATTTTGCAGGTGTAGTTGCTTCTCAGGAGCTGGACTTTGCAGGAACAATGTAGAGTTGTCACCACATTTTCTCAGAGCCAACAGAATAAGTTCGTTTTTCAAATAATAACTGTGGGGATAAACATAAGTTGGAGTTGATGTGTGGATTTTCTTGGTGATTAGAAATCCTTTCTGGTCTTTAGTTCTCTCGGCAGGTTTGGAGCAGTAAAATATTATAAAAACAAGCAAAACAGCAAGGATGACTACTCCTTTGCGTGCCATTCGGGTTTCGCAGCAGGTACTATAAAACTTCGAAAATGGCTTATTGGCAGAAATTTGTGAGAAATTTTGAAAACCTACAATACAAACCATGGAAAGAAAAACCATTTTCCGAGTCTGACAGAGTCGAAAATATGTTTCAGAGCTGCCCGTAGTTAAACACAGGCGACTCCAAGACCAACTTGCAGCTGGAGCCAAGTGTTACACTAGCATGGCCTATTTTAGTAACCAAAAGGGGCGTGCGCCGTTAATTATTTATTTAGAAGACCCATACAGGGCCACTTAATCAAATTCCCACTGCACCGAAAAATGGTTCCTTTTGCTATGGTTTGTACTGCATCCATGACACCATAACTAGACATGGGCTAATATTTCGGCTGAGGGGGTGCTAAATTTTCAAATCCTGAGTGGGGCTAAGGGGATAGCGGCGCCACTGGGGGTTGAGCGGACGGTTAGCGAAAAAGTCCAATTTTTAACTAAAATCAGGGTTTTAGGATAATTCTTTTGCTAAAATAGGTTGTCTCTAGTCTAGACATACCTTTATCATTATTTGCTATACAAAATTCTTTGTTAGCGGCGGCCTGAGGGGGTAGGTTAGAGCCCGATATGGGTCAACCTTCAGCCCCTCCCTTTTGCCCATGTCTGACCATAACCTAGCAACAAATGTCAACTGGTCAGTCCGGACCTATTGACTAAAGTTTATGGTAAAGTCTACTTCCAAAACCACTAGCACCAGATCTGCAATTCAACTAGTTGTTTTGTTGCATCAAATTTGAATCTTGATGCTAAGAGCACTATTGTGCTATAGCGCTTTGAGAGAGCCGAACCATACTGACTAAAAGCCCCAAGCGGTCAATGCCGCAAGGGAGCTTGAATGAGCGCCAGCTCTATAGTAGGAATACATTTTCGTGCTAAGACTATGCCTGTGATTTGCACATATTTTTGTCTTTTTTCGAGTTGATTAGTAGGAGATAGGGTGTGGTGCTGTTTTAGGTTAGGACTGAACGGCGTGTGTGCTCTTGCCAGATAAACGTCAGTCGTTGGTGCTAAAGCGTATTCTACTTAAGCTTGTAATCTCTGAAAACAGCTCCGTTTGAATCCAAATCCATTTCAAATTGACAAAACATGAGCTACAGTATCAAACACGCTGGGGGCCGGTCTTCGTGAAATTAAGAACAGCCGCCCTATTTTCCGCCATTGTTTTTTCGGAGGAAAAAAATAAACGACGAAGATAGCGAACATAAAAAAATGCAAAAGAACAAGCAGAATACGTATTTTAGGAAGGCGACGTATTACCTTAGGAATCGAATGAAGCTTAGCTGCTCTTATTACCTAACCACTCCTTTCTCTCTCTCCCACTCTGCAGTGCTGGCGCCGACCGAAGTGAAGAAACGAATAAAAATAATAAAAAGAAGAGTTGTTAGCCAGCTTAGCACCTTCCACGCACAAAATGACTTTTTGACTGTGTGTATTATGCGAATGCAATAATTCCTTCCTCAACTGGCTCGATTCCTCTGATTGAATCCGATAAAAAAGATTTTTCTTTTTTGTCTTTATTTTTCTCTCCAACATTGAGCGCTGCGTAAGATCGGCGGCGTAGTTTACGTAGCTTACCGTAGTTCACGTGGCCTTATCTTTCGCGTTGAGATAATAAACCATGATGGCCCACCAAATGATCAAAGACAGAGTGGCGTTCAGAGATTACAAGCTTTGCGCACATGGGCTTTACATGTCTCGGTCGGTTAAGTGCTATTAAGTCAACGGGCATACTCCTATACACACTTGGGCCCAATCCAAACGCCGTGCAAGAAGCTTTTGTCAAATACACTTGTCTGCTTATTTTCACAATCAATGACAAAACTAATTTCTTGAGTAAGCTCATTCAGTATAGCAATTTACTGGTTTTGGCCCACCCAAAGCTTTATTACTGGTTCTGAGTAAAACAGTCAAAAAAGTGCTTCTAAAGTACACAAATCAAATCACTAAAATTATGTACTGAAGTAATACAAGCTCCGCCCCAATCAGGAGAAACGTTGATTTCATAAAAGTTTAAACAAACACAAAAAAGCAATAATTTCGCAAATCCGCTGAAACCGTTTTGTAGACAGCCGTTTCTACTCTTATACTAACCAAAAAGGCAACACTGTACAAATCCCTGACACGCAACTGTCGCTAGTTTACCAAAAGAATGCAGTAAGCCAGAGATAGACATGGCCAAGGGGGGCTGAGGGAGGGGTGTTGACCTGCAATAAAGATAAAGACAAAAAAGGCATACATGTAACAGGTCATCCGCCGATGGGGGGAGGGGGGGTTGGGGGGGTCTGGCGCCGGCCGGGGGGTCTGAGCCAAAATTTTGGGGGAGGGGGTGGGCACTAAAAAACGCTCAAAAATCGAAAAAATCGCAATTTTTTGGCTAAAAATTGCCAAAAATCGCTAATTTGGGCTGAAATACAGCTAAAAAGTGCTGTTTTGCAGGCGATTTTGGCAATTTTTGTGTGTGAAAGTGTAAAAAATTGCAAAAATTTGCTCGAAAATTTACTTGCCAGAAAAATCGGAGGGGGGGGGGGGGGTCGGTGAAATCGTCTCGGGGGGGGGGGGGGGGGGGGGGGTCCCCATCTGGGGGGCTGGCCTAAGTCGGGTGGGGGGCAGACCCCCCAGACCCCCCTGTTACATGTATGAAAAAAGGGCTTGCACATTACCAACGCGTACCTACACTAAACATTATACAATCAGGGACTAAATGCCGTTTATGGTACTGGCACCATGTTGTCATCCAAGGCCATGGGTAGGGGTACCCATACATGTAACAGGTCATCCGCCGATGGGGGAGGGGGGGTGGGGGGTCTGAGCCAAAATTGAGGGGGAGGGGGTGGGCACTAAAAAACGCTCAAAAATCGAGAAAAATCGCAATTTTTTGGCTAAAAATTGCCAAAAATCGCTAATTTGGGCTGAAATACAGCTAAAAAGTGCTGTTTTGCAGGCGATTTTGGAAATTTTTGTGTGTGAAAGTGTAAAAAATTGCAAAAATTTGCTCGAAAATTTACCTGCCAGAAAAATCTGAGGGGGGGGTCGGTGAAATCGTCTCGGGGGGGGGGGGGGGGTTCCGTCCGGAGGGGGGTCTGGCCTAAGACGGTGGGGGCAGACCCCCCTGTTACATGTATGGGCGTACCATATATGGTACCGGTACGGTACCCATACATGTAACACAGCTCCGGGCCGACCTGGGGGAGGGGGGTTTCCTCAGGTGGGGGTCGAGGGGGGGTTTCGCCCAGATGGCGGTCCCAAATTTCAAAAAGTTCCAAAACGCCTGGAAATGCGTTTTTAGCACGATTTTTTTTCAGTAAGGACGCTAAAAATCACTATTTTAAGCTGCTAAATAACGTTTTAGAGTTAAAAACAAACAAAAATGACAAAAATGGCTTCCAAAAACAGCGATTTCTATTAAATATCAGCAGTGGAAACGGCAAATTCGGTTTCCAAAGGCTTTTCAAGCGAATTTTAGGCTAAAAATTAATGATTTCTGAGCCAGTTTGTTAGTACTAATTGGAGCCCCACTACTAGTACTTGTATTTTTGGGTCGGGGGTTCCTTAACCTCGCGGGGGGGGTGTGGGGGGTTGGCCTTTTCAGCTAGGGGGTAACCCCCCAAACCTCCCTTAGTACATGTATGCCTGTACCTACTGCAGGCTAGTGGCCATACATGTACTATTGGGTTTGGGAGGTTACCCCCTAGCTGAAAAGGCCGAACCCCCTTACCCCCCCCCGAGACAGGTTCAGAGACTCGCGCGACCCAAAAATACAAGCACTAGTAGTGGCTTTCAGAACTGATAAACGGGCTCAGAAATCACAAATTTTTAGCCTAAAATTCGCTTGAAAAGCTTTTGGGAACCGAATTTGGCGTTTCCACTGTTGATATTTAAGAGAAATCGGCGTTTTTGGAAGCCCTTTTTGTCATTTTTTGCTTGTTTTTAGCCCTACAACGCTATTTGGCATCTTAAAATAGTGATTTTTAGCGTTCTTACTGAAAAAAACGCGCTAAAAACGCATTTCCAGGCGTTTTGGAGCTTTTTGAAATTTGGGAACCACCCATGGGCGAAACGCCCTCAACCCCCACCTGAGGAAACCCCTCCCCTACCCCTCTCCCATCAGGTCGGCCCGGAGCTGTTACATGTATGCTAGTGGCAGCTATCGAACCGGTACTTAGGCTAGTGGCACCATATTGTGGTACCGTCACCCAAGGCCAGGGGGATCAGGTGTAGCTTGGGGGAATCAGCAACCGACCCCAAACAGAAATTAATGCTTTTAATGATCATAATTAATTATAAACTAGCAAGTTTTATCGATAAATAGGAAATATCTATCTCGCCTAGGAAGGAGCATTTTGAGTTTTTGCGTTCCGGTCCCTATATATGGTGCCACTAGTCTAGATACCGGTTCCAAAAACGGCGTTAAGTGCCAGACTGTTGTATACCTGTTGGAAGGCACTAACGCCACTGTCAGTACGTCCGACCATTTGGAGATTGCAGCGAGAGGCATCTTCCACCAATCTGCTTCTGTCTAGGGCGGCGACCAAAGACGATTCTATAGTTTTGCGACCGGGCTGGGCCACCAATCCGCCATAATCCCAGCCCAAATACGACACCCACAAGGCTATGTGCCTTCTGGCATACTGACTGAAATCCACCACCTTCTTTGAGCCCATTTTTGCCGCCGCATAGCACGCGTCCTCTCGACGCCCCTCTGCGAGCGCGTACTCGCAATCTGCCCGCAGCGCAGTACAGATTTAAGCGGCAAATTCGAATGTACGCCAGCGCAGAGCCTTGCAACACAAAATTTGCACGCTATTAACAACGCAGTTGGCAGAGAATCAGTACAGTTTGCACACGCATAATCAACGAACAAATACAGTACGTACAGTAGCAGTTAAGTCAGGAAAGTTTTATCTATTGGGCAAGCACTGCTGTGCTGACAAGAGCACAATCCACTACTGACATCAAAATGATCTGCTTTCCACTGTTCTTGTACTGCAAGCCAGACGTTGTTTGAACCGAATGAGGCTAGCCAACTTCCTGGAAGGCGTGGAACAGAACGGTCTCAACTTGAGCTTCGTTTACATGCAAAAACTTCAACCAAATGCAGCGTCATCAAGCCTGCAAAGAATGTGGAAAATACATGGCTCGATCCAACAACAACAAATGGCAAGCCCAACGAAAGTAAACAAAGATGGTGTGAGGTAATCAGAGTCATCAGCATAATTGTGCCTGCAAAAGACGTACGTGCATACGTATGTAGGTAGCAGAGTAAGAAGTCCATCTCGTAGCAGAGTAAGAAGCTCCGTGCATAGAAGGGAGAGAGAAGAAAAGAGCGCTCGGATAGAGAGACATTGCATTACACTAGTGGGCTGGGCAGACGAAACTTCCACGTGCACAGCAAGCAAACGGTAGCGGTAGCAAATCACGCAGTAAGGAGAAACCAGTCAGCAGGCGCAGCGCCAGCTGGTTTGAAATTGCCGCTCAAATCTGTGCTGCGCTGTGCACTGCGAATGAGCGCCCGCAGAGGGGCGTTGAGACGACATGTGCATTTCTGCATTGATTATTTTTCTTTTAGTTTAAGAAAGGAGCACTGAAGTAGATGGAGTTAACCCTTGATTGCGTGTTTGCGTATGTGGGCTAGGGCAAACTGAGTGTAAGCAAAGGGTGGTTTGAAACTGGAAGTCTGCTGATGTTACAGTACCTCAGGTTTCAGAAAAGAAACAACTTCTGCAGTTGAAAATTGTCGACCGATTAGTTTGACTTAAGCACCTTGCAAAATAATGGAATCAAGTATTAATGAGTCCACTGTATTGTCGAATTCTTAAGATGCATTTTGCGAGAAAGTCACCTTGTATGTATAAAAATTGCTTCTTTCTTGGTATGCTTCACGGTTTAGATAGCTTATTGGAAACTGAGGACAGCTCGAAATGCCGAGTGGAGCAGGGGCTTAATTTATATAAATAACATAAAAAGTCAGAAAATTTCCAGGAAAAATGACTACAAATTGACTACAAATTCTCAAATTCTGAAATAGTATAGTCAATCTGTAGTCAGCAGAAATAATATGTAGTCTTGGTTAATTTGTAGTCTTGATGACGTCATAATCGCCGAAAATATGTAGTTTGTAGTTTAGTTATTAGTTTGTACGTAGTACTACGAATTATGTCTAGCCCTGTCGCGAAATCGTGAGCCTTGCCGAGTTTAAACTGGGCGCCCGGCGCCGGTGCTGATTGGCAATTAACACCGTAATTAAGCCCGGTGTGGCGTCGGTTTGGCCTTGGACGCTGGCCAGAATAATGAGCGCGTGAAAGAAGGAGAGAAAGGAATTGAGCGCGCGAGAAGAAGCGAGCGAAGAGGAGAGGAGAGCGAGCGAAAAAGGAGAACTTCTAGCGCTGTTTTTTGTAGGATTTTTATAACTATTCTTTAGTCTGTTTTCGTTCGTCTTGGTATAAGCGCTTTCTAAGGGTTTATAGGATATAATCAGCTTCTGCCAAAATGGTTTTCATTCTTGTTTTCTGCATAAATATACTTATAAAATATAAGGCATTTTTGCCATTCCTTTCCCTTGTCGTTGTTGACGACAAGCCCCGAGGCAGTTATCTAAGGCCCTTGCTGTTTTTGCTCTATGTACTAATTTGAACCCACAAACGCACCGCTTCCACGGCTGCCGTGGCCGCCGTGACACACGGGATAGCGTAAACTACCCATTGGCAAGACGAGAAGATCTTCGTGAATGGTCCTCATGTAAGAATGGGCGAAAAACACAAATACCGACCCAACACAGGTATAAATGGTTTAACGCTATTACTTGTAACTGTCCCGTCCACCAATTTCCCAGGGATCCTTGCATCTAAATTTTCCATCCCCGCCGACCACCCTATTTCAAACTTGGGCTTAGGTTTAGCTACAGGTTCTAAGACCTACATGTATATGGAGGGATTCTATCAGAAGCCCTGTTCGTTTTTAAAAATCAAATTCGGTTCTCGACGCGAATTTATTGAGTAGATATGGTAGCATGGCTAACTAACGCGATGACGATCCGTCTGGTGAATGAATGATACAAGACCACTTGCCCCCTTGGTAGGGCGGCAGTTCTGTTCAACTTAAGCCTAATCTAACCATAAGTCTAAAGCTAGGCTAGAACATGAACTAATGCTTAAATTAAATCCTAATTCTAAACCTGAACCTAAAACAAAGCAGAAGCGTAAATCTAAATCGGTAATTGCAGTGTGGGCGGTACTGTCCGAGTACAAAATTTTCGGCAACTTTTGCAAGGGTCCTATTTGTCCGGCCGCGTCTTGCGGTAGTCGCTTGATTTTCAGGAAAACTTCAGATATCCGATAGATTCTTATAATATAGTAATTATACGCAGATCCAAGCATAAGATTGCATTTCGGGTCCTTATTCCTACTTTAAATAAATAGAATTAAAAAGAAATCATACTTACACTGATCTGGGGGTATCGACCGACGATGACTTAAATACAGCAGGTTTGATATTTAGGTTTCAAGCTCGCCTCAAGCATATAAAACCGGATTTACTGTAAGTTTAACAAAAATCAAGGCCAAACCTTCTCTCACTCGCAGCCATGGACTCTCACTCGCAGCCAACCGGCCAAACTGCTGAATTAGACGACTCTCAAAACCGTTGTTGTTTTTGCAGCGACCGTCGGTTTTGCAATGCGACTGGTATTTTATGGGCAATTGTTGGAATTCTAATAATGATCTACACATTCTACGACCTCCTTCAAATAAGCGAGACACCAGTCGACGAACTAAGCGTGACTACAATCGTCGCTGCTGTAATAACCGGAATTATGATTTCTGTATTTCTGGCCGGAGCTGGAATTAGTGTTCTGTGTGGAATTCGCGCAGAAAAACCGAAACAATTGCTCACTGCCATGTTTCTGGCTGCATGTGTGTTGGTCTTGTTTGCACTGAAATTTGGTTTCTGGATTAACCAGCAAGAATCACATCCGCGAAAGTTGAACCTAACTTGTCGGGCGGTCGGAGGGCGAGATTGGAGTTTGCAAAAATGCAAAACTATCAATTATTTGACCAGAACTTTGGTGTTTCTCATTGTACTAGCCTTAGTGTTGTGGTCTGTCTATAGAATTTACCGGGTTTATCGCTCGTTCAAGGACTTTACAAGATCCGCATTTGTTGGTACGCTTCCTGGCCATTTTGAAATGAAAGTGACCCAAGAACCGCCCCCGGAACCTGTTAGTAACTTCCAAGGGGGTGTGGCCTATGTGCCCCCGCCGCCCATTGGTCAGCTGTCGGCGCCTGACTATGCTCCGCCTGCTTACCCGCCTGCTAGAGAAATCGGATTTCTACCCAACTAATACGCACTTGATTTCTTTGATTTTTTCTCGTTGACTTACATTGTACCCAGTTGTCCTGTTAATAAATTCTGAAAATCTAAGTCAAATCGATAACGAACTGACCGCGAACCAATCGTTTGAGTTGAACCAAATATAGATTAACCATACATGTAACAGGGG